>PVHY01001026.1:0-178626 GCA_004024945.1 Uropsilus gracilis | reverse complement strand
AAAAAAAGAAAATGGAGGTATCACAATTCCAAACTTCAAACTATACTACAAAGCCATAATACTTAAAACAGCTTGGTATTAATACAAAACAGACAATCAGACCAATGGAACAGAATTGAGAGTCCTGAAATAAAACCACACATATATAGTCAACTAATTTTTGACAAAGGTGTGAAAAAGCTACCTTGGAACAAAGATAACCTCTTCAATACATGGTGCTGGGAAAATTGGACTAAGACAAGCAAAAAAATAGACCAAGAAAACTCCCTTAATCCATGTACAAAAATCAACTCAAAATGGTTAAGAGACTTAGAGATCAGACTTGAAACCATAGCATACATAGAGGAAAACTTGGGCAAAACTCTCCATGAACTACAGTTCAGAAATCCATTTCTGGAAACATCCACAGATGGCAAAAAAATGAAGGAAAACATAAACAGATGGGACTACATCAAACTGAAAGCTTCTGTACAGCAAAAGAGACAACAGAAAAAACTAAAAGATGCCCAACCGAATGGGAAAAAAATCTTTGCTCTCCATATGAGTAATAAGGGTTTAATAACGAAGATCCACAAGGAACTCACACAACTAAACAAAAGCAAAACAAAAAGCCCAATCAAAAAATGGGGAGAAGAACTAAAAAGACACTTCTCCAAAGAGGAAATACAAATGGCCAACAGGCACATGAAAAACTGCTCAACATCGCTAGTAATAGGGAAATGCAAATCAAAACCACAATGAGATACCACCTTACACCAGTAAGAATGGCCCACATCCAAAGAACAGGCAACGCAGATTGCTGGCGAGGATGTGGAGAGAAAGGAACACTACTACACTGCTGGTGGCAATGTAAACTAGTTCAACCACTATGGAAAGGGGTGTGGAGGACCCTCAAGCTAATGAAAATGGATCTACCATTTGACCCAGCAATTGCTCTTCTGGGAATCTACCCAAAAGAGACCTCAATGTGGGTACAAAAGGACACCTGTACCCGGATGTTTAATGCAGCACAATTTATAATTGCAAGGTCATGGAAACAACCTAAATGCCCCAAAACAGAGGACTGGATGAAAAAAATGTGGTACATATACACGATGGAATATTACTCATCAATTAAAAATGACAAATTTGACAACTTCATAAGAACATGGATGCATTTAGAAGAAATCATATTAGCAGAAACAAGTCATAAAGAAAAAAGCAGAAACCAAATGGTTTCACTAATGTATGGGATATAGTGAAAATAAATAAACAAACAAACAAACAAATAAATAAATAAATAAACAAAGAAACAAACAAATAAATAAATAAATAAAAGCCTTGAGGAAAGTCAAAACAAGCTAAGCACCAAAATGAAGCGCACAACTATGAACAGGAGGGAAAGGGGGGCGGAGGGAGGGGAGGGGGGGGGCAAACCCTTGAGATTACAAAGTTGTGAAATTTATATATAAATAAAGAAAAAAAAGTAATCAGATTTTTGCTTACACATTTCCTTTTGTAGTAATTAAGTAATCACTTTGTTTGAAATAAATTAGTCTGCACTCAGAGTTTTGCTTTGACTTGGGATTTTGATGAGTTTAGAAGAGGGTAGGTAAGTTGAGGCAAACTAATCTAAAGTTTAAACTATGTTTCTAAGTTTTTCTTTTTAGGTCTGAGGGGAAGAAAGCTGAGAGAAGGTGGTAGCTGATTTTTGCATACCAACAGTAGGTGAACAGTGAAAATGCTAATGAACTGTTTTGAGCCTGCTTCTGAGGGAGAAGCAGGCAGAGATGTGTTAAGTTTAAGTCAAAAAGCTTTTTTTTCTTTATACCCCAATTTCAGTAAGATTGCCAAAGGGGTTCCTTGTACCCTCAATGACTTTTGTTTGTTTTATCTTTTAATAAGTAAATTTGTTTTTGTCTCCTCTAAAAGTTTCTGTGGTCTAGTGACTACATGTGTGGGCTGGGAAGAACCTGTTGTGTGACTGGCTTTAAAGGCCAGCTGCTCCCCTTTCTAAGTTTGGTTAAACATCCTGTTTTCCTATCTAATTTCTCCTCAAGTCATCTTTCTTTGAAGTCTTGTCTCTTCAGTCTGTTTTAGTTTCTCCTCAATTGATCCTCAGCTCCATCCTTCAACAGAAGAAACAGGGGACACAAAATCTTCCCTTTTTAAATCATACTGTGACAGTTAAGATAATGGGAATTCTGTCTGTAGATTTACAGATAGAAACCCTGGAAAATGGTGCTATTGTAGAGTGACCCATCCCAGACACAAACCATAATCTCAGTCTAATTAAAATGAACCTTTATTAGCCAGCCAGTGTCTGTATCTTTCCCCAGCAAGGCATCAGGGAAGAGAGAGCAGCCCCATCCTTTGGAAACCAGTGGTTATATAGTCAGGGACCAGGTACACATTCCCATCAGGGGGCAATTCCAATTCATGTAGAGTAGGTGAGATTTTCCAGAAGCAGAAGACAAAGAATATAATTTAGGTAACCTAATTTTCTTCTTTTCTTTTTTTGACTCTAGGTCTCTCTATTTTTGCCCATGGGACCGCAGGCTCTCATTGCCCGGGGTACCACGAACTCAAGCAATCCCCAACCTCAGCTTCCCAGGTAGCTGGGATTATAGGTGCACCACCACAGTAACCTAATTTTCTATTGTTTTTACATTACAAAGAGAGGAATGTAGTCAGTAGTTGTTTACACTTTCCCTTTCCTGATTTTACACCACAAAGACAAGGACCTTAGGGTTCCTTTTCACATACATATGCTTAAGACACTGAGATTGGTGTCTGTGTGAGAGAGGGTCTGGCTTTCTTTGATCTTAGCCCCATCCCGTCCTGAAGCATCTGTTTCATCCTATTACACTGTCACATGTCCCTCTTGCCTCCAGGAGCTTTTGTTAACAGTGCCCCCATTGAAGAGGAAGGACTGATTTACCTTCAAAGTGTTTTCAGATTTTGATATTTTGACTGAGTTTGAAAGACTGGACATTTGCAAAAAGGACCCTTCATTGACCTCACTATATCAATTTAAAAAATAGTCTTTAAAATTAAAGATTTTAAGTGGTTTTCTTCACAGAAACCCTTTTAAATTAAAGGATTTTAATTAAAATTAAAGATTTTAAGTGGTTTTCTTCACAGAAACCCTTAATACATTTCAAGGTAAAGTTAAACTTCATGGATCCATCCCCTTAGGAATATCTAAGGGAAACATCCAAAAAGTCAACCTGTCAATATTACAAACCAGGAACTTGCACTCAGTTTCTTGAGAGAAAAATATGACTCAAGAGGTTTTCAGCCTTGAATAATCCAGGAAGTTGAACTAATCTCTCCCAGTTTTACTGGACAATTCCAAGTATTAGTTAATGAAAGTTGCTTTAAAATGTGGCAACAAGAACATCCTGAGGCAGTTTTCTTTTGACAAGTCTCAAATGCTTTCATTTTAATGGAGATTCAGAGCAAACACAGGAGGTCAGACCCGCTACAGTGGGGTTCCTCAATAGAGACTGTGAGAGCCATTTCTGAAGAGAAAAATAAAATCAAGTTATGCCTAAGGGCAAATACTACTTGTCAAGTCTTATTGTCACCACAGGAAGGAATCACAGTTTTAGAATTTTCCTCTATAATTGAAACCTTTGTCTTTCAGCTTACGACAAGATATTTCTGGTGATGATGATTATAACTCAGTGAAAAAGTTATTTTACCCAAAGGTAAGAGTCTTAATATTTTTATCAGCATCTATTACACAGTTAGATTCAGATACTGGGGACTGGAAAATTAGTTTTTTGATATAGTTACATAGAATGTATTTGTCACACTGCAGTCAGTGTCCACTGCTTTTATTGTGACATTCTATTGTGTGATTGAAGCATGGTGACAGATAATTGCTTTGAGGGGAGTCTTAACAGGCAAACTTTGATCTAGTTCTGGTCTGCAGATGCAAATCAGTACCTGCTATAAGTCTTGCCTCACCATCAAAGCTAGTCCACCTGGGGGCTACAGAGCAATGTGAACCTATATAAGCTGATGACTTCCTAAAGCAGGGGTCCAGCCTTTGGATGTGAATCCACTGGGCCTAGAACCAGTACAAATAAACCTACTTTTTGATAGCCCTGGTGTCCCCATTTTCCTTTACACTTTACAGTAGTTCTGTGTTTTCCAAAGTGTCATCTAATTGGAATAAGAGTTTGTACTTTTTAAATTGGTCTCTTTTTCTTCAGTAAGAATTTAAGATCATCCCATGTCATGTTACTCCTTGATAGCTCATTTCTTATCACTGAAGAAAAGTCCATGTTATAGATGTACCACAGTTTGTTTCTCCTTTCATCCATTGGATGATATCTTAGTTGTTTCCAATTTTTTGGCAATTATGAATGAACATGCTATAAATATTTGTGTGCAGGTTTTGTGTGAAGATAAGATTTTAATGCAGTGGGGAAAATACCTGCCAAACTCTCTCCACAGGCATTGTTACATTTTGCGTTTGCACCAGCAGTGAATGAGAGTTTGTGTAGATCCACATGCTCACCAGCATTTGTTATGGTAGACTTTTAGATCTCAGGCGTTCCAACATAGGTGTAGCAGTACCTTGTTGTTCTAACTTATAATTTCCTAATGACAAATGATGGTGAGAATAAAGAACATTAGAGTTCTTTGTATATTTTGGATAATCATCCTTTTTTAGATATATGTTTTGAAAATATTTTCTCCAAAATTGTGGTTTGTCTCTTCATTCTCATAATAATGCTTTAGAAACAGAACAGAGTTTTTCATTTTAATAAGGTGTAACTGTTTTTCAAAGAATGTGCTTTTGGAATCATATTTAAAATATCCAGTGTCACCAAGATTTCCATCCATTATTTCCTTGAAGTTTTATAGTATATTTAGGTCTATATCTTGAGTTTGAAAATCTTGTGGGAGATCTGTGCCCATATTTTGTATAATATAGTTTTCCGTTTATCTAGCATCATTTGTAAAAATAAATTAATTAATTAATTAAACAAACCTGTATTAATTCCTTAATTAAAAACTTAATTCCTTTGATCCTTTGTTAAATTATCTCTTGACTCTGTTTTCATGAGCCTAATTTCAGGTTTTCTATTCTTTAACCTTTATCTATGTATTGGTGTTTTCTAGAATAGTTTGCTTTCTTGTTTACAATAGCATTATAATACTTCTTGAAGTCAGCTAGCGTTAGTCACCAAACTCTGTTCTTTAGTTTTGCATTTGCTATTTTGATTCTTTTACCTTCCCATATAAACTTTAGAATCAGTATGCCAATATCCACAAGTAGGTTTCTGGGATTTAGATTGAAATTGCATCAAACTTATAGATAAGTTTAAGACTAATCAACATCAACACAATGAGTCTTCCAGTCCATGAACACAGAATACTTATTTACATATTCCTTAATTTTTTTCCCACCAGAGATTTGTAGTGGTAAGCATATTTAACATGAATTTCATTATAGTTATAGCTAAATATGTCCCTTTTGATACTGATATAAGTGGTACTATATTTTCCTAAACTCAAATTCCTATTTTTTATTGATGGTATATAGGAAAGCAATGGACCTTTGTCTATTATCTTTATTTCTTCCTTCCCTTGTTATGATTTCTATTAATTGTTGAAAACTTTGTTGTCCCTTTGGGATTTTCTACATATTTCATCATTTCAGCTATGAGCAGAGCAGTCTAGTTCATTTTACCCTAATTTTTATTTACTTAATTCACTAGCTATTACCTCCGGTATGATGCTGAATAAGATGCCTGACAGGGGACCTTGTTCTTCCCAACTTTGAAGGGAAATCATCTCATTTATCTCCATTCAATATGATAGCAGTTCAGGTTGGACTCAAGTATCCCCTCTATTCTTTGTTTACTTAGTGTTTTTAATGATGAACAGGTGTTGGATTTTATCAAGAGCTTTTTCTGCTTATTTTTTTCAAAAATAAGGTCCTATGATTTTTTCTCTTTGACTTGTAGATGTGAATGACAATAATATGTCTAGCTGTAATATTGTGATGATTATCATATACCTATTTCAGTCATCTAAATGACCAAAATAAAGATTGCACAAATACAGTTGGATTTCATCTATAGTTCCTGGGTCAGCTTCCCCCAGAGCTTGGAGTTGACTGTGCTGAGTGATTAAGGCATTGCTTGCTATGCTATGATTTGGGAAAACAGCTGGCCTTGGGGACTTGTAGTTAGGGAAGCCAAAATACATAGAGGATGAAACTTTCAATCCCATCCCCTCCTACATCCCCCCAACTTCCCCTCCAGGGAGGAACCAGGAGCTAGAAATTGGCTCAATTGCTAACCACACCTATGTCATGAAAATTTCATCCAAACCCAAAAGGACAAGTAACCAGACTGGTGGGACACTTGGACTTTGGAGGAGAATGGCATGTCCAGGAAGGCATGAAAGACCCACTCCTTTTCCCTATACTTCTGACTAGGCAACAATTTCCTCGACCTTTGTTTCATATCATTTAGTATCCTTTGCACAAAATCATAATCTAGAGACCTAATGGGATACCTGAGCTCTGTGTGTCATTCTGTTGAAACCTGGCAGCATGCAAGGAGCCTTGGAGACACAGAAGAATGGGGACAAAGAAAACAAGTTCCAAAGGAGATGAACTAGTCATATTATGAACTACCTGGGCCAAATTTAAAACGACTAACCTGGCACCTTTGGTAGAAAAAAGATGAGGAGCTAGTGGAGTATTTCTGGGCAGAGACAAGATAATTCCATAAGTTGAAAACTGACATTGGCACAGTGGCATCAGCCAATCCCAGGAAGACTGGTGAGTTTTGGAATAATTTGGGAAAAGCGATCCAAAATTCCTGAGGCCTACCTCCATTTTGAACTTCTTGTTCATCCCTGGCCATGGAACAGGGATACCCACTAGATTTTGCCTCTCTCCTGGGTGTTGAATGGATGAAAAGTGATCTGCTATCACAGTTGATTGGTCAGAATTTGTAACATGATCCCTCGCAGCCACTTGGACTGGGGAGTAAACATTGACCAGTCCTATCTACATATATTCCCTTAGATTCTCTTTTCCCACATACTTAAACTCTCTCTACTTTTTTAGAAACTATTATTACCAAAGAAAATTACTCAATTTATAAATCACTGTCTGAGCTTTACTTCATGTGCATTAAATCAGCCTTCAACCTTTGGGTTTGTGATTTTCAACTTTGAGTTATATTTAATTATAGCAATAAAAATCTTCTTTTCAGCTTTTAAATTTAGCATATTTTCCTTCACTATCACATCCCATCACCATCAATGCCTTCATGCCCCTTATCAAGTATTATCAGGCTCCCAACCCACTTTGTTTCATTCTAATAGCCTCAATTCTGCAGTATATTTCTAAGGGTTTATTTTACTATTCTGTTTTCAGTTCTTTTGTTTTTCTATATCCTAAAGATAAATGAAATTATTTGGTATTTGTCTTTCTTCCCCTAACCAATTTCACATAGCATAATCACCCTCTAATTCCACTCATGTCATAGCAAATGCAAAAGTTTCCTTTTTTAATTTTTTTAACAGCTGAGCAGTATTTCATCATGTATATGCACCATTTCTTCTTCACCCAGCCACTGGGCACTTAGGTTGCTTCCATAACTTGGCCAATATAAATATTGCTACAATAAACCTAGGAAGGTTTTTATTTCCCCTCAAATAGGTGTTGGTGCATTCTTCAGGTAGATATGCAGGAGTAGAATTGCTGAATGAGATGGTGGACCTATTTTGAAGAAACTCCAATTAAGTTCCTATGTTCCTAAGGTGACTGGAACAGAATACATTCCCACTAACAGTGAATTGAAGATCTTTTTATCCACTGGGTCTTTTGGTTTTGTTTGCTTCTTTGTTTATGGATAATTTTCAAAGCTGCGAGTGGTATCTCCTGGCTTTGATTTATATTTTCACATCATAAGTGATTTTGAACATTTTTTCATGTAAGTTATGAAATATGTAAGCCATCCATATATGTTTAAGAGAAGTGTTTATTTAGTTTCTCTACCCATTTTTGATTGGATTCTTTGTGGACTTTTCACTACATTGTGTGAGTTCTTTGTAGATTTTGGATCAACCTCTTATTGAATATATAAGGTACAAATATCTTCTCCCATTCAGTGGATATTTTTTGTTTTAATTCCTCATTCTGATTATTAGACATGTCTATTGTGATCATGAATATACAGAAATTCTATTAAGATGAGGTCTGCAGTCTACAGTGGCAACCCAGAAACAGATAGTCTAAGTACAAATCCAAACTACTGAATCTAACATGTCTTACATTTTTCACAAGTGATAACCATTTCCCCTCCTGAAGGGATGATCCTCTAGTCATTTATAGGGGGATTTGCTAGTCTTGGATGAAATAACTTTCAGGTGAGCCTCTTTATGAATGCACCTTCCAATCTGTCATCTCTTTCATAAATCAAAGGCATGTGCTCTTATTTTTTTTTTCATACTTTTAGGATAAACCCATTTTGTTGGGATAATTGATTGCTTTCATTTGGGTTCAGTAATATTTTATATACATAAATATATATATAATTTTATTTAATCATAAAAGATGATTCAAGCAGCAAATATTTTAAAATAAGAACAATATTATTTATGACATAATTAAGCAGAAAAATGAGGTAACTATTTGGTGTTCCAGCATTTAAATATTTTTTTTAATAATTGATATAACATCAATTATAGGTTCAATCATTTTTAACTTAAGCAGTTAAGTCATTCCTTATTATAGGCAGGTCTCATATAAAAAATTTTTATAAATATAATCTTTATTGCGGTACAATATTCCACTTTGTGATCATGACAAATTTCCCTAATGTTGAATATTTTTATAAAATTCATTAAAATTTATATTTTATGCATACATTTTATATCTTTCTTATCATCTTCTTATAATATTCTTAAATGTGTGAAACAGAGTGTACACATTTTAAGGTTCCTGACACTTTTTTAAAAATTAGCTTCTAAAAAGACTGCACTAATACTTGAGTGTCTATTTTACTTTACCAGGACAACACTAAATACTGTTCTTAATTATGCAGATGAGACTATTAAGTAATAAAATAGTTTCAATTTCTATTTACTTGATTATTAGCTAGAGTGCCATGCGCTTTTACGCAATTTGCACTTTTATGGATTGCTCATATATTTTGTCCATTAACAATGGAACACTAAGATCCTGGTGTTTTCCATTAGAAATGTCTGAGTGTTTTATATTTTGTCATGCTAACCAGATATCATAAAAACGGTAAAAATCTTTTCTTGATTCTTAATTCTTCTTAATTTTGTTTTAAAATATTTTCAGCATTTCCCACTTAAACAGCCCAGTGAGAAGGTGGCAAAACCTCCCACTTATCAGGGTAGCCTCACCCCTGGGCCTGGCTTTTTATCCAGGTTTTCTTCCAGAAGTAAGATGGTAATGACCTGGGTTGATCCCTTTGAGAGTGTTTTGAACAAATACAACACCCATTTCAATATCATCCCATGTTAAAAACTCTAAGATAACTTAAAAGTGAATTGTCCCTATCTAATCAAAGGCATCTATCAAAAACTTTAGTGAATATTAAGTGTTTTCATCTGGGAACAAGGAAATGATGTCCACATTCACCACTTCTCAAATTAACTAGATAACTAGAGATCTTATGCTTCTAAAGTAAAAAACACCATGAAATTGACCAAAATATACTTTATAAGAAATAATACAAAAAAGAAATAATACTCAAAAATTTGGTTCATGGAATAACTGAAATTCTCAAATACTGCTGCCACTGAAGTTATACAACTTATTGAAAAACTCTTCAGCAGTCCATAAAAATTTAGACTTACACTGAGTCAAAGACTCAGTACTTTTACTTCCATGTGCTCATCAAAGGGCAACACAAATATGACCAACAAAGACGTGTATGTAGGTTGGACATGGTGGTACATGCCTGTAAGCAGCAGCCTAGGAAGCCACGGCTGGGGCCAGGGATTGTGGTTCGAGTCCCACCAAGGGCATGTAAAAAGACCTAGTTCCAAAAATAATATAGCTGGGTATGTTGGCACATGCCTGTAATTCCAGCTACCTGGGAAGCTGAGGCTGGGGATTGCTTGAGTCTGTGGTACTCCAGGCAACGTGAGTTCCACAGACAAAAATAGCAAGACCTAGTCTCAAAAAAAAAAAAGACATGTATGTAACCATTCACATCAGCTTTATTTGCCATAACAAAAAATGTTTAACTAGCTATCAAAAGGAGATGGACAAGCAAATTGTGGTACATTCATATAAACCAATACTCCCCAACAATGAAAAGGAATGAGAACTGCTGATACAGCAGCAAGGCTGAATGTCAAAAACATTGTTTTTGAAACAATTTGAAAATATAACTTTCAATGAAAACTTGATTTTCAAAATCATTGCTTTTGAAAAAAAGAGGTAAGATACAAAGGAATACTTGCTAGATGATGACATTGATATAATGTCTAAGATAAGGTAATACTTACCTATGGAGCTGAAATTCAGATAGTGAATGGATATTTTTAGGTGGAATAGACTAAAAGTTGGATTGTTGTAAATTCCAGGGGTGATTACAATATTTGGTCTTGTTTTGGTTTGTTAATTGTGTAAAATTGACAAAACTCCTTGAACTGAACACTTCAGATATTTGTAACTTCACAGTATATTTTTAAAAAATTTAAATCCATTATTCAGAAAGAAATCATGTGTAAACATTAAATTCATCTGCTGATTTTCATTTATTAAACTTACCTCAATACTTTATGTTCCACCAAATCATGTTCATTGGAATTGTGCCCAAGTATATAACATTATCAGTTCAAAAAAGAACATCATGACAGAATGTATGTGAATAAAAAAATATATTAAAAGACTTTTCCCCTCATTTGCAAAATAGTTTATATAAATGTTCTGGAAAATTCCTCTACTTATTATTTTCCCTCTCATCAAGAGAGATTTTATCTATGCACATCATATTTGCTTTTTTTCCCAGTTATAAAATATATCCTCCTGAATGAAAACACTTTTAACAAAATTGGATGAAACTATCATGTAGAGATTTTGTCAGACAGAAACTCCTTCTCCCACAAAATAGCCCACCAGAGTAGTGTTTTTCCCTTTAAATCATTCTATAATAAATAAATTATAGTCTGATAAGATGAGACTAACTTCCTGCTTTGTACATGCCACAGTGGTTACACATTTTGAATGAAGACTTGCTCCTGTTTGAAACGAAGTATTTGCAAGTGAAATACTTGGTGAAAACACCAAGAAATGTAATTTTCTTATCAGATTTTCTTTGATTCAGTTTAGGAGGTTGCTCTTTCTAGACAACTGTTCACCTAAAATGCTAGAATTTCTTTAGTATGAATCTTTGATAAGAGCTTGAATTGAGAGGTTGTCTGTGACAAGGACTGATCTCCCCTAGCAATAACGTCTTGAGCTTCTTTTGAAGAACAATTGCAAAGTAGAGCTATATGCATGAACTTGCGATTTAGTTAAAAACAATACTGACTTGATACTTTGCCATGTACAAAATATTTCTATAAGTCATTTATTGATAATGATAGTAAAATATGGAATTGGAGGTTGAAGAACATATCGAATTATTATCTTGAAAGGAATAAAGGAAGTAAAATGAACTTTGGAGCTGTCTTTCAATTCCTCTAGAAATTTTTTTTTTTTTGAGACTAGGTCTCACTATTTTTGCCCATGGAACCATGGACTCAAGCAACCCCCAGCATCAGCTTCCCAGGTAGCTAGGATTACAGGCGCGTACTACCACACCCCGCTATTTTTTGGGACTAGGTCTCACTGTGTTGCCCCACGCGGGAAGTGAGCTGTGATTCCCAGATCCTGAGACTCTATTAAGCTGTTGCTTACAAGCACAGGCCACCGTGCCCGGCCCTCTGTGAAGTTAAATTCGGGGATAAATAAAGCCAGGTATAGAGTCTTACCTTATTCTGATGTACTATGGTATAAAATCGTAAACAAAAATACAACTATATTACAGCAGGCATTACTTCAGAAATAAAATCCTATGTATTTATTTCTGCATGTGATTAGTAGAAAGTATAACTAAAAATTTCTCTGGTGGCTACTCTAGAATATTTAAATTAAAGCATACTGAAAGTTTTTCTTTTTAAAATGTTTGATTAATTTAAATTAAAAAGACATATTTATCATAAGTAGTACAGCAATGCCAACATGTATACATAATCATTGATACACTCCTTTCCCCCCTTGAAGTAACCTGGTGTCCCAGGTTAAAATTTCACAGAATTGAAACTTGAGATAAGAATTCAGGTGGAAAGGATTTATTAAGATTTACTCCCAGGAAAAACAGTAAGAAAGGGAAAGATGGAATGGTAATAGGGAAGGAGCTAGGCAAAGGTATAATTTCAGGGACAGTCTCAAACTCCTCTCACAGAAAGACGTAAAGTATAAATTATGCCTTGGGAGTTTGTCTGCCTGAAGACAAAGGCTTTGTACTCAGCCCAGTACCAAGACCCACGGGGGTTTATAACTCCCAAGTATTTCCAGTTCTATTAAGAATCTGTTAGCTCCAATGCCCAAAGCAATCTTCTCAATGTCTGTCACAGAGGAGTTTTAGCAGCAAAGCGTGTGAAAGCTGGTTTGGCTGCACCAAGCTGACAAAAGGATCCAAGGCTTCTAGGTGAGGAACTCTTCCTGCCTGCTGCAACGGGGCTTTAACCTTGCACATCTTTCCCTACACTCATACAAATATGTATGTTTGCATATTCTTAGATATACACATGCATTTTGGTATATATATATGTGTGTGTGTGTGTGTGTGTGTGCGCGCGCGCATGTTTGTGTATGTATGTCTATACATACATGTACTTTATTTGTTCTTCCTCAACCTAATGTTCTCACTAGATATTTGATCTTGAGCTGATTTGCCCAGTTTAATAGATAAAGCACACATGTGTTTTTTGTTAGTAGCGTAATCCATAATTTGGATGAACTATCATTAACCCAATTCCAAAATTAATGATATTCAGTTTTGTTTTTGCCACTACAGGGAACTGAGGCATGAAAAAGTTCTCATACCCATAGAATGATGGAATTGCTATATCAAAGTTATGTAAATGCCGTTTAATTGCTATATCAAAGTTATGTAAATACACAACACAGTGTATATTTCTTTTCCAAACGGTGACCTTAAATCACTTGTCTGACAGTAGACTCTTCCCAGTGTCCTCACCAGCAGCATGAGATCATGCTTAAATATTTTGCCAATATGATAGATGAATGGAGGCACATTGCTGCTTGGGTTTGCATTGGGTTTGCTTGGGTTTGCATAGAATCCCTGATTCTAGGGAGTTTGAGCATATTTTTTTCCATATCTGCTAGTCATTTCTACTTCTTTCTTAAATTGCCTTTGCCTTTCATGGTTCATTTTTCTACTGGGATAATTTTTCTGGTAAATGTGTTGGTACGAAAAGTCTGCAAGTACTAAGTGCTTTGTGAGTATTTTCTCCAGCCTATCATTAAATAAAACAAAACACAAGATCTTAAGTTTCTGTTCAGCTTTTTAAAAAAATTCTATTTTTGCTTTATGATTTCTGGGATCTCCCTAACTCTAAGGATATAAATATATTTTATTTAAAATAATTATGCGTGAATTTAATTTTCTTTGTATTAAAATCTCTACTAGTGTTGTTTGAAAAGATCTTAAATTTATTTTCTGCTACATTGACTTCTATCATAAAGATGATAAATTATTCTAGCACTAATACTTTCAACATCTTTAACTGAAACAAAATACAGCAGTGTGTCATTTAAGTCTCAACTTTTTGTATTGATTTCTGATCTTTTTCCTCTCTTACATATTTTCCCTATTCTTGCATTGAAAATAAAATAACAACTACTATATGTTTACTGATTTGATTTCTAGCAAGTTTTAATATTTATGTTAAGCTAATAACCAATCACGGTTTTTTATTTGAGTAATAATTTTCTTGAAAACTTTTAAGTATTTATTTTTTAAAATAATTTGTTTATATATATAAACTGTTGTGTACTATCATTTGGTTGTCCATATATTAGTGAAACCATTTGGTTTCTGTCTTTCTTTCTGATTTATTTCTGCTAATATGATTTGTTCTAGGTACATCCATGTTACCATAAATTCATCAAATTTGTCATTTTTAATTAATGAGTAATATTTCATTGTGTATATCTATATATCACATCTTTTTCATCCATTCGTGTGTTTGGGGACATTTGGGTGTCTCCATATCCTTGCAATTATAAAGAGTGCTGCAGTAAACATCCAAGCACAGGTGTCCCTTTGTACCCACATTGAGGTCTCCTTTGGGTAGATTCCCAGAAGAGTGATTATTGGGCCAAATGGTATTTCCATTTTCATTAGTTTGAGGATCCTCCACACTGCTTTCCTTAGCGGCTGGACCAGTTTACAATTCCTACTAGCAATGTAATAGTGTTCCTTTCTCTCTACATTCACGCCAGCATTTGTTGCCTTTTTTTTTTTTTTTTTTTTTTTGATGTGGGCCATTTTTACTGTGTAAAGTGGTATCTCATTGTGGTTTTGATTTGCATTTCCCTGACTGCTAGTGAGGTTGAGCAATTTTTCATGTGCCTGTTGGCCATTTGTATTTCCTCTTTGGAGAAGTGTCTTTTTAGTTCTTCTCCCTATTTTTTGATTGGGCTTCTTATTTTGTTTTTGTTTAGTTGTGTAAGTTCCTTGTGGATCTTTGTTACTAAACCCTTGTCACTCTTGTGGAGGGAAAAAATTTTTTACCATTCAGTTGTGCTTATTTTTGCTTTTGCTTTTGTCTCTTTTGTTGTACAGAAGCTTTTTACTTTGATGTACTCCCATCTGTTTGTTTTCCTTCTTTTTTGCCATCTGTAGATATTTCTGGAAAGGAATTTCTGAATTGTCATTCATGAAGGGTTTTGCCCAAGTTTTCCTCTTGGAAAGCTTGTATGTATGTTATGGTTTCAGGTTTGACGTCTAAGTCTTTTATCCATTTTGAGTTGGTTTTTGTACATGGTGTGAGGATGATGTCTTGGTACATTTTTTGCAGGTCTTAGACCAATTTTGCCAGCACAATTTATTGAAGAGGTTATCTTTGTTCCAATGTTTTTCCCTCCTTTGTCAAAGATCAGTGGACTATAAGTATGTAGTTTTATTTCCGTGCACTCAATTCTGATCCATTGGTCTGATTGTCTGTTGTAACAGTACCATGCTGTTTTAATTACTTTGTACTATCACTTTAAGTCAGGAATAGTTAGCCTTCATTCTCCCTTTTTTGGCCAGGAGGCTTTTTGATGTTTGAGGCCTTTTGTTATTCCATATGAATTTCTGTAATTTTTGTTCTATCTCTTTAAAGAATGTCATTGGAATTTCTATAGGAATTGCATTGAATCTGTAGATTGCTTTTGGTAGGATGGCCATTTTGATGATGTTGATTCTTCTACTCCATGAGCAGGGAATGTCTTTCCATTTCCTTATGTCTTCTTCTATCTTTTTTAGCAGTGTTTTAAAGTTTTCTTTGTCTAGTTCTTTCACGTGTTTTGTTAGGTTTATTCCCAGGTATTTAACTGTTTTTGGTGCAATGGAAAATGGGATAGTTTTTTTTGTTTGTTTGTTTGAGACTAGGTCTCGCTATTTTTGCCTGTGGAACCATCAGGCTCTCATTGCCTGGAGTACCACAGACTCAAGCAATCACCAGCCTTAGCTTCCCAGGTAGCTGGGATTACAGGCATGTGCCACCATGCCCAGCTATTTTTTTTGGAACTAGGTCTTGCTATGGGCCCCAGGTGGGACTCGAACTGTGATCCCTAGCCCCAGCCGCTTCATAGGCTGAAGTTTACAGGCACGAGTCACCATGCCTGGCTTGGGATGGTTTTTTTAATTTCTTCTTCTACTTCTTGACTTTTTGCATGTAGGAAGGCTACTGACTTCTGTGTGTAAATTTTATAACTGACTACCTTATTGAACTATTTTATTGTTTCGAGAAGTTTTTCTGTAGATTTTTTGGGGTTCTCTACATAAAGAATCATATCATCTACATATAATGATAGTTTCAGTTCCTTTTCTATTTGTATCCCTTTTATATCTTTCTCTTGCCTTATTTCCCTGGCTAGAACTTCCAGTATAATGTTAAAAAGTTGTGGAGAGAGTGGACATCCTTGCCTGGTTCCAGATCTTAATTGGAATGATTTTAGTTTTTCCCCATTTAAGATGATGTTTGCTATCAGTTGTCATAGATGGCTTTTATTATGTTGTGGTATGGTCCTTTGATCATCAATTTTTCAAGGGCTTTTATCATAAATGGGTGCTGGACTTTGTCGAATGCTTTCTCTGCTTCTATTGATATGATCATGTGGTTTTTGTTTTTCTTCTCGTTGATGTAGTGGATTATGTTAATTGATTTCCAGATATTGAACTATCCTTTGCCCCTGGAAAAATCCCATTTGGTCATGGTAATACTTTTTTGCATCATTGGATTCAATTTGCTAGGATTTTGTTTAAAATTTTTGCATCCATATTCATTAGGGAAATTTGTTTATAATTTTCTTTCTTGGTGCTGTCCTTATTTGGTTTTGGTATGAATGTGATGTTAGCTTCATAGAATGTGTTTCGAAGCTTTCCCTCTTTCTCGATTTTTTGGAAGAGTTTTAGTAGTGTAGGTGCTATTTCCTCTTTGAATGTCATGTAGAATTAATTTATAAAGCCATCTGGTCCTGGGCTCTTGTGTTTTGGGGAGAGTTTTTAATGACTGCTTCAATTTTGCTGCTTGTGATTGGATTATTTAGGCTCTCTTTCTTCTTTGTTCAATTTTGGGTAGTTGTACTTTTCCAAGAATTTGTTCATCTCACCCAGGTTGTTGTATTTGTTTCCATATATATGTTCATAGTAGTCTCTGATGATCCTTTGGATTTCTTTTGTGACTTTTGTAATTTCTACTCTTTCATTTGTGATTCTTTTTATTTGAGTGTTCTCTCTTCTTTGTGAGCTTTGCAAGGGGTTTATCAATTTTATTTATTTTTTCAAAGAATCGCTCTTAGTTTTGTTGATCTTTTGGATCGTCTTTTTGGTTTCTAGGTTATTTATTTCTTCTTTTATTTTTTATTATTTCTTGTATTCTGCTGCATTTTGGTTTTTCCTGTTGCTCTTTTTCTAATTTTTTTGAGTTGGGAGATGAGGTCTTTTTCTTTGCATAGTTTCTTCGTTTTTGATATGGGCCTGTATTGCTATGAACCTTCCTGTTACATATGCTTTTGCTGAGTCTCAGACATTTTGGAATGTTGTGTTTTCTTTGTCATTTGTTTCAAAGTAGGTTTCAAGTTCTTTAATTTCTTCGATGACCCATTCTTCATTTAGTAGCATATTGTTCAGTCTCCATGTATTGGACACTTTTATTGTTCTCTTCCTTGTGAATTTCTAGTTTTATGCCTTTATGATCTGAGAAAAAAATTGGTATGATTTTAATTTTTGTGTATTTATTCAAGTTTGTCTTGTGTTCTAATATGTGGTCAATTTTAGAGAAGGATTCATGTGCCTTTGAAAAAAAGGTGTATTCTTTTCCTTGGGGGTACAGTGTCCTGTAGATATCTATGAGGCCCATTTGGTCTCGGTCTTTCTTTAAAGCTTTTGTGTTCCTGTTTAGTCTGTTTTGTTGATCTGTCCCTTGGTGAGAGTAGGGTATTAAAGTCTCCTACTATGTCTGTGTTTTCATCAATATTTGTTTTCAGTTCACTTTCAAGTATTTTAACATGGATTTCAAAATTACTACTCCAAAATTTGCAATATTGACTGAAATATTATAATATGTATTATTTATATAAGAAAGCTATGTTTATGCTATGAAGTTTTTTTCACATTTTCATTGTTTTTTAAATTCATGCTTATTGAGGTAATGCTGTTTTACAACACTGTATATGTCTTAGGGATGACAGAATCACACCTCTCCACATGTATGCCATGACTCAATGCCCATCACCAGAGCCCCAATGATCTTTACCACAGAATCTTCAATTTTTACTTTTAGTAACCTGCAAAAATACAAATGCTAAAAGGGCATGTTTTTTAAAAATCTATGTTAAGAACATTTAAAGAGTGTTTTGCTCTACTTTGTAAAGATCACCAGGAAAAGCAATCTCTGGGATGAAGTTACCTTGTTATTCAGAAATAATCTTGAACTTACCCCCAGTTGGAGAACAAAAGTAAGCAGGATTGGGCAGAGGGATTTATACCCTGTTAATAAGGCAAACATTGTCTTCATAAGAAGAAGTTGGATCAAAGTGTAGAACTATAGTCAACTGGGATAGAACAGTTCACATCATGTGTATCATTCACTGGCATTGTCATTAGGCTCAAAGAGTGGGGCTATCATATTTGTTCGGAGCTATCATATTGTGGTACCATAGACTAGGTAATTTGTAAATAAGAAAAATGGCATAAGTCTGATGTTAGGAAGTCTATAGAGGCAAGTTGTGGTGATAGTTCTCTTTTGGGCTGTGTACTCTTTTATTGTATACTCACATGAGTTCCCTTTCATAAGGATACTAATTTCATTCATGAGGGCTGTGCCCTCCTGAACTAATTACTTTCCAAAGCCCCAACCTTCTATTTCTATCCTACTGGAGGATAGAAATTCAATGTATGAATTCTGGGAAGCATCAACAGTCAATCCATCACAGAAAGTTTAAAGTAAACTTGAAGAAAAAGATTAAGCACAACTAGGACCTTGAGGTATTCATAGAAAAATAAATATTTATCTGGAAGAATTATGAATAAATAGGCAAATGCCATTACAGAAAATCTTCTAAATATAAAGAAAAATATAAATGGATTTGGATTCTTTGAAATCATAAAAGTTTTTCTATAAGGAAGTAATTTGAAAATGTATTTAAAACTACTTTCCCTTTAGAAAATAATGTGAAGGTATATGACTTCAACAAATTTTATCCTTTTTTACAGATTTACTAAGAATAAAAAGATTTTTGTTTTTTCATAGCTTCTTGTCTAATAAGATAACCAGACTTTTAATAGAATTGAAAATATATGTATGATTTGGGTTTTTGCATTTTAGTAAAGCTTTAAAACCAGCTTTCAAATATTTGGAGATTACATAATGAATTCAGACTTGAGTTTCTGTTTCATGCAAACATTTAAACAAAATTATTATATCTAGGTGGGTTTTGTTTTTATGTTACATTGCAAATACCACCAAACTCACAAAGGAATGTACTATATTTATTTAACTTTGGATGAGAGGTCCTCATATTATAAAACTATTTTTAGGTTAAGTGTTGAACATAACAAAAATTGTTAAAGCAAATGGGTTTCTCTATTTAGATTCTCCAGTCTTATATAAGCCTTCAAATACTTAGGGTGGTGAATTGCTTTCAACTTAGCCTCTTTAAAGGCTATCAATAGTGTAAGACCCACTGCTTGCTACATATGAATGTTTCCTTCCCTTTTCTACATTTTATTGTTCCATGTGATGCAATGTTTCTATTCAATTTTTCTGTAGAGCATTTCATCATATCTCCTCTCTGTCTCCTTTTAGCTTGAAATCAAGAATTTAAAATTTGGAATAAAGCTCAGACTTTTGAAAAGATAAATGCACACCAGGGTAACTTCATTCAGATTCCAATGCGCCAACTTACTATGTGATGGTTACTGAAGAACCAGATAGCCAGTGGGTACTTTAATTGTTCAATAGCATATTCTTGAAAATAGAAACAAGATTTAAGAGAAAGGCATACTCTTTAGCAAACTATGTCCAGTTACCAAATAGCATAAAATCCAAGGTAGCTATGATTATCTTGACAGTCATAGTACCTAGCTCAGCACTTGGCATGCTAGGTTCACACAAAGGCTGTGTTGAACAAATAATTGATTCATTAAAGCACTTCCTGCTATTACATCTTGAACACTATTGCTTTTCATTCTATACTAGTTTGTAATAAAACTGTATTTAAAGCAAGCAAAAAAACCTTTTTGTGTCTAACAAAAAGATGTTCTCAGTAATCTGAACCACTGGAGTTTTCCCATATGCAAGAGAGTTGCTGCTTTAAAAATTTCCAAACCGAAAACTGGATCAAAACATGTAAAAAAATGGATCAGGACAACACCCTCACACCTTGTATAAAAATTAACTCAAAATGAATAAAGGACATGGAACTGAGACCTGCAACCATATAATACATAGAAGAAAATCTGGGCAAAGCCCTTCATGAATTTCACCTCAGAAATCCATTTTGGGAAATAACTATGGCTGGCAAAAAAATGAAGGAAAACATAAACAGCTGCGACTATATCAAACTAAAAAGTTTCTGTTCAGCAAAAGAGACAATAAACAAAACAGAAAGAAACCCAACTGACTAGGAGAAACTGTTTTGCCCTCCAGACAGTAACAAGGCTCTGATAACAAAGATCCACAAAGAATTCCTATAGCTCAACAAAAACAAAGCAAAAAACCTACTCAAAAAATGAGGACCCTCAAACAATTGAATGTGGACTTACCATTCGACCCAGCAATCCCACTACTGGGAATATACCCAGAGAACATGAAGACATTAATTCAAAAGGACACATGTACACGCATGTTCATTGCAGCCCTGTTTACAGTTGGTATGGAGTAGTGTGAGTGTTATTTTACAGCTCATTTCATTATGAGCATTCTTTGGTAGATTTTTGGTTTCATCAAAGTTTCCTATCACCTCATTTTAAATGCTATGACAAAACAGGCTCAAAAACATTGTCAATCCTGGATATCCAATAGAATAATTCAGTTCCATTTCTATGCTTTGTCTCCAGAAGTTGGATTTAAAATAAGACCCCTGGTAGTTTGTGAATTGATTTAGGATTTTTAAGATGGCTATATCTCTACTCCTCATATCTTTCCAAAAGATTGCGACAGAAAACTGGTACAAAGTTGGCCACTTGATGACTGCAGATAGAAAAGACACAAGAAAACAGAAGAGTTGTTTAAGATTATAAATAGATTGATCTTTATCTTTCCAAAAAGGTGTAAATATAATTTATCAAACCTGATATTCACAATCTGAATGAAGATTTACAGAGGGCAGTAGTGAACATCTTCAACATTGTTCTTCTAAATTAAATATGACATTAATGGGAACCATTTAGTGCAGTACGGCTCTGCTCTGTTGGCCATTTTAATTGGATTGCTGCTGTTGTGAATAGGAAAGCTGCTGACAAGGTTATAAAAATAGGGCTTACACTAGAGTACGACCTAAGAAGGTGTTAGATTTGAATTTACTTGTATAATCAGTAAGGTTCACTCATCATTTCATCCTTCAGAAGTGCAATCTGACTTAATCATTGGATAAACACAACATAACTTATTGTCCACTCTATGGTGTGTTTTGATGACAACAGTCTTTTCCTTGAACCAAATTCCTTACCTGTTTTCTTTTGTGGCTTTTGGTTATATCATGTAATTACCAGGCTGTCCTTTTTATCCTAAGGTAAGGACTTCTGTTGGTGACTCTAGATATTAAATGAGACACAGTTTCTCAACATTAAGTTGAGAAAGGATGAAATTCACACCAGAAACAGAAATGACTATGATCAGGTTCCTCTGACAAAACACTGTCCTAGGTCAATCATTCTTTTTATTTCCTTTCCTTTTAAAAATGCTTTCCAACTTATAGAGAAAAAAATAACACATAGTATTATGTCAATTAAAAGTATAAGACATGATCACTGGATATATGTATACTGTCAAGTAATCACCACAGAGTTTAATTAATACATCTATTATCTCACAGTTACAAAATTTTGCATGCAGTAAAAGCAGTTATGAATCTACCTTTTTCAATAATGTTAAAGCACGTACAATAATAATGTTAACTATGGTCATCACACTGAGTAATATAGAACTTAAAACTAGAAGTTGATATCCTTGGCAGTTATTTCCCCCATTTTCCACACTTTCCCTATTTTCTCAGTCACTGACAATACCATTCACTCTGTTTCTAAATCTGTCTTAGATACATAGACCATATGATATCTACATATCCATCCTATCAGTAGCTTATAGACACATGCGTTATTTCGTCAACTTGATTATTATGAACATATCTGCCATAGACATGGGGATACAGAGGTCTCTTAATAACAGACTTAAAGAGACATAAGAAACTGGTCACTGTGGGATACATATTTGGAGAGCTCATTCCAAGTCTCACAGTTGGTGCTGTCCTATACTCAGTTTCCAGTGGAAGTACACCAACAAATGATCTCAGACTCCAACAGGATGTCTCAGAAATCAACTCATTCTGACATAACCAAGAGATGGCATCAAGTTCCATGAGTGAGGGCTCAGCCTCCCCAAACTACCCTTGTTTCAGATTCCATTCACAAGGCCACGCAACTCATACTTCTTACCAACTGGCTGTAACTGGAGTCACCTTGAACTGCTCTGCAAATTTTAGGTGTTCATCACAAGTTCAAAATATTATCTATGTCACTGACCAACTACTATAAATCAGAAGTTTCTAGGCTACTCACTTCAAATGTGATTAGTTTGCTAGAACAGCACTCAGAGCTCAGGAAACCCACTCACTCACTAGATCCTTAATTTATTATAAAACATACTGATGGATAGGAATCAAAAGTCATTTGAAAGAGACACGTGGGTTATGTATCCATGCCCTCTCCAGGAACCTCATACTCCATCACATCTTCATGTTTATCAACCCAGAAACTTTCTGAATCTTCTTCCACTAGAGATGTTTTGGAGGTTTTATTACACAGGCAGTAGTGATTAAATCATTGACTCTTAGCACTTGAATTCCAATTCTAGCCCTTCTTCCTTCCCCAGATATCAGGGGATTCTGCTCATTTTGGTTCCCTAGAAATCATCTCACTTCTTCAGATATTTGTGAAAAGCTACCTTTATTAAAGAAAACAAAGGGTACTTTTAATACTCTCAGGACATAAGAAATTCCATTGGAAGTTATGAACATATATATATATATATATATATATATATATATATATACATACATACATACATATCTGAGGAACAGATATGTATAAGAAATTTATTTTGGTCATGTGAATGATCAACTATATATATATATATACAAATATATACACACATATATGTATGATATATATATATAGTAGAGTAGATGGGTCCTATCTGGTCCCTGAGTGGATGAAATTATCTCCAATACCAGCTCAGGGGTGTTTCTAGAACATGGGTCCACTTCAGAGTTCACAATTGGGCTGCTATATATTATCACTATTTCCAGGTACATGACTCCTGCCAGGTCTCTAAGAGACCTACTGTTGACTTGAACCCTTCACTTACTGTGACTGGAGGAGCTAGAGAAGAGGTCCCTTCAGAATCTCCAGAAGTACAGTTCAAGAGTGTCTCCTCCCCAGGCTGACCATTCTTTCAAAATCATTTTCAAGTTCACTTTTCTAAAGTTTAAAAAAGCAAAACACATTATCAATTGTTTCTTTAATTCCAAAGAATAGAATTATTATTGTCTTTAGATTGTCTTTGAAAGAGTTGCCAAATTAATGTAAACTTATGTGATATAAACTTATAGCTTGCAGTTATAACTAAATGGGAGGGTTATGAGTTAGAGGTTGTCTAGATCAAGAATAGTCATTCCAGAGATTGTAAAAAAAATATTTTCTAGTATATTTTTATGATTAATTTATTGTGAACTGCACACATTGTCATATCCAGTTTATAACTTTTTCTCAATCTAATTATTCATTCAATATCATTTATAATTGACTCTCATGAACATAAATTGCACCTGAGGGAGGGTGGTGGGGGAGATATCCCAAAAGCCATTTACTGAGTTTGTGATTTAAAGAATTAAAAAAATTTTTTTAAATGCTTAAGGTAGCTATTTAATAAATGAGATATTCCTATACAAATACACACATGCAACCACTTTAGTTAAATTATACTTTTATTTCTCTAGCACTATACAATAAGCAAATAATTTTCTTTCATCTTTTTCAAGTTATTAATGCTGTCTTCTTTGCTTTTGAAGTAACATTTAAAACCAGATGCCAAAGGCTGCTGCTTTTTTTGTACAAAGGATTTAAAGAAATATGACTAGTTTAAAAAGAAATCAAAATTACTGTTTTCATCCTTTTTTACAGGGAGGTAACCAAAGCAAGATGAGCATGAAAGTTTCTAAAGTACCTATCATAATGCACAAACAGGCTCAAGTAACCTTTTTTCTTTTCAAATAAAAATATTTCTCTTAATGCTAGATCAATGGTTCTGATGGCAAAGCTTCAGAATAAGGTGCTGTTACCAAAATGGCATCATTCAATGTCATTTAATTTCCACTCTTTAGGAGACAACTACTACATATGAACATAGGAGTAAGAATGATGTCAACTAAAATGTTCCATTGAATACATACACATCCATTAGGATTGCCTTTTATCTGACAGGAGCTTCTTCCTATTGGCAGCTACTGAGCTATCACATAGTTGGGATGCCTGGGTGGATGGTGTATATGCAGTACAAATAATGATGCAGAGTGAAGAGAAATATGATTTTCTTGGAAATATAATGTCTCCGAAATAGGAGAAGTGACAGCTGTTTTAGGTCAGTTTTGACTCGGTACTAGCAAACATCCCAGGGCTGGCAAGAACAGTGGCTTCAAGTTCCATCCCTTTACCAACAGCATTAACATCAAATAGGAAAGAATCAGACATACACATTATTGAGCCACTGAATTTACTGAATCAGAAACTGCAGAGCACAGATGAGTTTTAACAACTCTTCAGGTGATTTTGTTATATATTCAAATTTGAAAATGAATAGTTTAAAAGAAGCAGTCATTTGGCAAAGGAAGGAATAGAGATTTGACTGGAAGCTCAATTGGGAAGTAACTGAGTAAAGTTAGAATAGTCAAATCATGCCCACAGTCAGAAAAGCCTGGTTCAGGATACTCATCAGTGTCAAAGGGTAAGCACAGGCAGTAACTGAATCTACCAGGTGTGCTTTTTTATTGTCAGAAACCCAGTGATCTGAGAGAATGGCAGACATGTTATTAAAAAAAAAAACAAAGACACCTTGAACAAACCTTTTCTAGTGAGTTAAAGACAATCAATCATAAATGAATAGTCATCACAACAGCCTGTTACCATTGGTGTCACTGGTATTCATCATGTTCATCGCCCAGCATTTGCTGTTGCCTCCTTTGTCATTGAGACCTGATACAACCTGGTTGATCAGGCCTTGTTAATTTCTGATAGTCTGAATATCCAGAACTCCCTGAGTGCAATGTTGCCAATGTTGAAGGTACCACTGCTGGTACTTCCAATGTTGGGGTTTCCAGTGTAGGAATCTCAGCTTAAAATTCAAGATTTGGTTCAATGAAAACAGATCATAAATCATATAGTGTTTCTGGGTAGCCTATGCTGTGCGTGTATGTGCAGATTCTTATACTCGGTACAGTTCTATCCCTTTCTCTCTATCCCCTATCATTCCCTACTCCTAGTTATGACCTTTTTTATCTATAAGGCTCATTTAAGACAAAAAAAAACTTAGAAGGGGAAGAGAGTGTCTCTCTCCAATGCAGGAGAGATGTTATCATATATTCAGAAAACAAGCCACATCAATGTAACTGACACTGTGATCTATGGCTCACTCCAGGGCTTTATCTCACTAGCCTCTGTCTTAAACAATCACATTTCCCAAGAAAAAGAAAACCATCTGTACAGAGCACAAGCATTTTAAATTTGTTTCTAATGAAACTATATTCATAAATCTAGTTGTTGTACCTTTAGACAATTACACTAGAATTATTTAAACTTGGGTTCTCATTTGGACAATTTTAGACATTTATACTAAACTAAGCAAAGTTCCTGTCTTAGGCAAAATATGATAACTG
Source organism: Uropsilus gracilis (assembly GCA_004024945.1). NCBI lineage: Eukaryota > Metazoa > Chordata > Mammalia > Eulipotyphla > Talpidae > Uropsilus > Uropsilus gracilis. The sequence continues at coordinate 152,696 of PVHY01001026.1, read as the reverse complement.
AGCATTTATCTAAAAGACTTCTGTCAGGAGTTATATAATCCTGGAAGAGTCTTTAAAATCAGCCACACAATTTAGGAATATTTTATAGGCTAATCATGTCATGTTGACATAATGAGAACAAATCAAAAAAAGATGACAGCATAAGTGCATATTTACTGCAATTTTTGCACACTGTGCAAACTATGAGGAAATTACCAGTATTCTTATTAGTGTGGGGGATTATCACCATTTACAAATGCAGAATACTACATGAATAAACTAAAATGCCATTTAGCACATTTTTCCAAGTTATGAAACTGAAAACTATTTCCCTTTATTAGTATTAGTTTTAGAGTTCAAATAGGAAAAATGCTTTCAAATTATGTTGGTTACTAAATTATGAACCTTCATATCAGATGTACAGTAGTTCAATTAAAATTATTCTAAAACACTGTCATCAAGTCAAGAATTTATAAATAGAACAGAATGAGTCAGTGTCACTGGGGCTGTTTCTGGTGATTTTTTTTTTATATCGTCTGGGTAGATCACTTGTTCTATAGCTAAATAACTGGCAACTTTTATCTAACCAGTGTAAGTGACAAGGATATTAAGAGTTATGTTTTTAACTATCTTGGAGCATAAGACATGTTTTCATGTTTATAAAGAAAAAGGAATTGCTTGCTCTTGGTATTTGAGGGTATCATCCTACTTTTATCTTGAACCTCAGACCCTGCCTGAAACGAGCCCCTGCCTGATACGAGCCCTTGTGCCCAGTCTTCCCTCGAAACCTACCTATGGTTTCTGTGTCTTCTGGACATCACCAGTGCATTTAATAAGACTACTGTTTTTGCAACCATCCAATCCAGGTATATTTGTCATCGGATCTAGCAGCTAAAGAAGAATTTTGGAGTCATTGGCATTAACAACACAGGATTTTCAGTAGTGAACAGAGGAAAACCGTCAGCAAAGTAGGGCAGGAGATAACCTGAACCTCCAAAAATCTTCACACTCCTTCTCTGGGCTCTCTCCCTAGCATTTTCCCTCCCCCTTGTTGATGCAATCCTTTTATCCTCTCCTTGCAGGCCCAGGTGTGTCCACCCATGCATGCACACACCCCACTGAACCAAGCAGTGGGAAGGGTACAGTGCCACAGGTGCTGGTCATAGAGGTTAATGTCATTAGGGCATGAAAAACCCTGACAACTCATTTACCCTACAGCTACATTGTGCATTACAGTTTCTCTTGCCCACTCACCATCTCTGCTTCTCTCTCCACCTCAGGAAGGTGACATCAGTGAATTTTATTACCCTGGTCCTCTTAATTGATAGTTTTGGTCTGCATTCAGCCAATGTGGCTCATGGGCAGGAGATCAAAATATGCAAGAGGGTGATGAACCAAGACTGGTCCCCTCTGACCCCTCCTTGTAGGTTGAGAGCAGTTGGCTGCATTCTCTATCAGAGACCACAGCTGCTGGCTGACCTTTGTCTGCAGCTACATTACTTTTCCTGGCTTCCTTTAAATGTCTTCTTTCCTCTCTTCACTTGTTTTCCTAGACCCTGATAGTCTCATCTCAATTACCCACTGGAAAGGCTATCTCTTCCCTTCAGAGAACTTGACTAATGCAATTTTTAACTGATATCTTCTGAGCACAGAACATCAAAAGATGCAGTGCAGTACCAAAGCCACAAAATTCCTCTTTTGCCTTTTACCTGATCATCAGTGCATCAGTCATCTGCGTAATAGTGACAAGTCTAATTCTCGTTTTAGCAAAACAAGTCACAGAGAAGAAATGTTAAAGAACTCCTTTGAAACAGTGGAAAAAGAAACTGATGTCATAATGTCTATGTCTACAGAGTACTTCAGAGCTTATGAAAGACTCATATACATTATCTTATTCAAAACCACAAGTCTGGGAAATAATGACAAAAAAATTGACTTCATAACTTTACAGCTGGTCTACAACATGTATGCCTTTATACATACATATATATATATATATTCTTTGATTCATTTAAAATTTATACATAAGACAGTCCCTTAGTAAGAACTCAATATGGTGTTTCCTTTGTCCATTTCAAATGCAGTATCTGTCTTACCACAGTGTTCAATGGTATTTAAAAAATTAACTGGATTGTAAAGTTCAAACAAACGTCCTCTGTTAGAGAAGTTTGATATACACTATTATTTTTATTTGTTATTTAAACATATAGGAAGAAAAGGAAATGGTGGGGGGTGGTATATAAACTTTCCTGGATAGTATAACAAAGTGAGATGACAAACTACAGTGTAACTGAATATTTCTAAAGATGAGGTGTGGGAGGCTTGAGAGTGCATTAAAGCCAAATTGAAAATTGGAATGTAAAGTTTGCTGGCAACAAGAAAAAACATGTAGCTGATGTAAAGAAGTTAACACTCTTTGATTAATCTGGTGGTAAAGAACTTACTGAAGGAGAATAATACTAAAGCTACTTGTGTCAGTTAAATTTGGGATAAAGAGATAAAGATTGTAAGCTAGTGTCGGCATCTGGAAGTGATAGAAATGAAGTGTGTCAGGGATGAAGAATTAACAAGGGTTAGCTATGGGCAGTGTCCTGGTAGCCTAACACTGGCCCCTGTTCAAACCATAATAACCTAGAGAATAAGAGGATTGATGGTGAGAACAGCAAAATTAGTGTTCTAGGTCTTGGGAAGGGTAATAAACTATGCTTAGACAACATGTGCCTGAGGTGAGAGAGGAAAGCAAATTTAAAAGGACATGTTAAATTTATTTTCATTTACAGAGGGTGATATTTGTGGCTTTCTCCAGCCACACTACTTTTTTATATATTTTTATTGAATAAGTTTTGTTTACATTTGCCTTTTGGGTGTTCCTCCGCTTCCTCCGCCCCACCTCCCTGGTCTCTCCATCTCTTCTTTCACTGCCATTGATTTGTTTAATTTTTAGTCCCTTGGGTTCTTCCTCTTCTGTCCTGCAGCAATGTTCTTTTATCTGGGTGGCCATTGTTTCCTGGGACACAGTGGCCTGTGCTTACTTTTCCAAGTGTCTTTTTGCTGCTGGCCCCCAGTTCACACAGGACTGAGTTCTTTCAGTGCCTCCTTTCTGGTCGGCTGCTCCAACCCATCTTCTGTCACATTTTGCTCCTTCTTTGTTTTGTAGTTCTCGTTGCTGGCGTTGGGAGCGTTTCTCCCGGCCGAAGTTTGTGCACCAATTTTTTTGATCGAGATAGGCCCTGGCAGACAGTTGGTCTGGTTCATCGTGGGGCCACTGCCCGTCTCTGTGGCTTTCCTCACCCCCTAAAGTGGGAGGGTCCTTTGATCATGCTGAAGGCATCTCTGAATGGGAAATTCCATTCCCATCGTTGTAGATCTCAGTAGTTGTATTTCTGAGGTAGTTTGTCTCATAATCAGTCTTACAGTCCTGTGTCCCATGGATCTGACATGTTCGTTGTTCTTTCTGGATACTTCCTTGTTTTTCACTCTGTATTCGTGTGCAACTGCCAGGGAATTGCTGATTTAGTTGCTTCTGTGAGGGTTGACTGGATTTGCTCATTCACCAGAGGGAATGACCCCTACCATCCATTACCCTCTGCCAATTCCTCCCCCCCGCCCCGACCAGCCCACGTGTGGGGGAGGTGGCTCAGTGCCTGGCAGCATGACTGAACCGGACGTGTGGGCGGGGCTACCCTGCCTCCCACAGCCACCTCATGGTACAGTGACCAGGGGGCGACCCCAGCCGCCCCCCACCACCCTGGCCCCCACCTCACGTTCCCCAAACCCCGAAAGGAGCGTGACAGGTTAGGTGGCTGAGGGCTCAGTGTCCGGCAGCATCAGCCACATTATTTCTTAAGAAAGTTAGTGCTCAACACAAGCCGGGCACGGTGACTCCTGCCTGTAAGCTTCAGCCTATGAAGTGGCTGGGGTTAGGGATCACGGTTCGAATCCCACTCGGGGCAACACAGCGAGACCTAGTTCCAAAAAATAGCTGGGCGTGGTGGCACGTGCCTGTAATCCCAGCTACCTGGGAAGCTGAGGCTGGGGATCGCTCTAGTCTGTGGTACCCTGAGTAACATGAGGCTGCGGTTCTACAGGCAAAAATAGCGAGACTTAGTCTCAAAAAAAAAAAAAAAAAAAAGATAGTGCTCAACACAAATAGCTATTGTTATGAGTAGTATATTTCACACAGCTCCAGCAGACAGCAGGGCTAGTGTTAGCCAAGATAGGAGCCTAGAAAACAAATAGGAATTATAGCATAAAAAGAGCTAATAAGGGGGAGGAATATGGAATTTTTGATCTGTTTATGAACTAGTGTGGCTATGATAATTGATTACATTTCCTCTATGAAAATCACCAATGTTGATACTAAAGACTGTAACGGCCTTGACTTTGCCAGGTCACTTCTTAGAAGAAAATCAGGACTCAAGCCTCAAGAGTACAAATGTCCCCACTCGTGTGAAATGAGAATACAGCTGCTGTTAAAAGTTCATTTTTTAGTTAATCTATGAAAAGTCCAAATATCACCAGCTTTGCTTGGTTTCAGTCCTGGCATAATCACTTGATTGACAAGCTTAGATACAATTATCACAGCACGTTTGCTAAATATCTAATGATACCAAGAGCCTAGCCATAAGCACACAAGACATTTCAAATTGATCACAGGCAGAATGGAACTAAATTTACAGTTCTGATATAGATGCTAAATGTATGGACATCATTTTAAGAAAAATCAATTAAATTTGGAAGGGACAAGAGTTGGGATGTGAGGATGTTCAAAACACATCAGAACATATAATATTGGACATGTCTAGTATTTTTAAAACATTTTATTATGAAATTTTCCAACAAAAGCAGTCATAGGATGAAATCTCATATATTCAGCTACAAAAGTCGTTGGCCCACATATGCAAGTATTTTATATATGCTATTCTATACTAATACTTAAAGGGGATGAAAACTTTGTTTAAGAATATACAATTAGTAAGAAGCAAATTTCGTGTTTGAATTCCTGTCTTTTTAACTTCAAGCTCTTTCTACAAAAGTAGAACAAAAGGAAGACATAACATCCAAAAATACCATGACAGGTCCAGAGTTGGCATAATAAAGAGTTTTATTCTACTTTTGCAATTCTGGCACTATCCATTATCTGGATTATACAGGTAATAAACATAATTTTGAGTCAATACACATTTGGAAGCTAGTACATAAAATGCACATATACCTGACAAATACCTTCAGTAGTTGGATATGAATTGTCATTGATATCTTTAAAAGGCTTGTTGAATCAAATGCAAGCATATCTATAGAGAACAGGGGAAAAAATGAACCTAAATCACATCTGGCATATCAACTGATTCTATAGCTAAAAATTGAATTAATTCTTTCCTTTGACTGAATTGTGATAACTCTCAGCATTGTTCTTGAACACTGATTTCTAGTTTGACCCCTTTAGTAGATTATAATCTATTAAAGTATAAGGAATATGATTTCCATTTTGCCTCTTATAGTCCACAACTGGGGTTGACATAATCAAAGCTCAGAATATATTCAACGAGTTGACTGAGACTTAGATTCTAGTTCATTTCTCATCCACTCCATCACCTGTATCAATAGGGAGAAATGTATAACTTCTGTCAGATTTGTCATGTTAAATAAATGAGCATCCTGTTGTACTTGGCATAGTTATCGGATGCAGGGAAATGTGTTTTCACAATAGGCTCTGAGATTTGCTTGTGATTGTTGCTATGGCAACTAAAGAAGGAGATGTCTGGGGTCTTTGTTGCCTGACTCCCCTGGTACATTCTTCTGGAGTCCTAGATTTACTCAGTTATTCCCACATTCGAAAACAAAGAATTCTATGGTGACAAATCCTACGTTGACAAATGCCAAGGTTTGGGCTTTATGTCTTATCAGTTCTGTTTTACTAAGGTTGGCAAAATCAACAATGACTGTGAATAGAAAGAATAACAATGCTCTGTGTGTGGAGTGGAGGGCAGATAAGTGACTCTCATTTCGAAGGTCCCCATGCCTGTTAAGTTTCGATGAACTGATGCTGCTAAAGAAAGAGAATGTCTGGAGGGAAACCCTGGAAGCCAAGGAGAAAATTTTGTGAAGACAAAAATACCAGGTTGTACACAAGAGTATGATTCCCAACCTGGAGCAAAGAGCAGACCAAATGATTTTCAAAAGTACTCATGAGGTTCCATTAAAGTTTAGGACAACTATAAATAATAAAGATTCAAATTTTATAGCTTGAAAATTCTAGAGTTTGAATTCAAATTTTTACAGTTTGAAATTACCATCAAACCCTATAATGTTAAGGCTGGAACCTGAAGGAAAGTTAAACATTTTTAAGAGTTGTACTCACAGAATCTTCAAAGTAGACAAATGAGAAGGACCTCAGAGACCTGTCGTTCAGCTCTTACCCATGCTCAAACCATCTCTATAGGGTCTTCACTAATAGCCTATTCTTCACCATTCGATGTGGTCTTGCAGGCATTCTAGAAATATGTCCTTACCATAACTAGGCTACTCCTAAAGTGAAATTCAATGACTTCTGATGCATATTACATTTTCCTAAGAACACCCTTATTTAGCTTGAGACAAAATTATGTCCCTGTAATGTCTGTCTGTTGACCACAATTTTAAGGCTTTGGTGCTACCAAAAAAAAAAAAAAAGGATATTTTCAGATAAAAATTCATTGAATGAATCCCTAACTTTCCTCTCTTGGCTCTATAGTGGGAAAAGGGGTGGGATTGAGTTGTCTAGGCAAGTTTCCACTGTTTCCCTTCCTCTTCCTCAAGCTCCTTTTCTCTGCAACATTCTCAAGTGTGCTTTCCCTTTCGTGGAGAAGTGAATTGGGTCAGAAATAGGGCTAGTAGGACCAGAGAAAGTTTTGACTGTACTGCCATATTACATCACTGGTACTATCTGGGCATGACACTGCTGGAGAATTGTTATTCCTCCCATCATCAAAATAACTCAAAACCAATGCCCTGAGCAATGTTTCACCTTCAGCAGAGCTACCTCCATCTCCCAGAACAACCCATCCTGCTCTGCTATCCTGGATTGCTGTCAGTCACTAGCTTACTTTTTGGATCTTTGGGATATGGGTTTGGTACTATTCTCTGCAACGCAAAACCTCTCTATGTCCAAATTAAGTTACCCAAGTGTTTTTCTTGAAGCTCATCTATCTCTGCTTGATATGGGTCTATTATTGCGGTCTTTGAAAATTTACACATATGATCATTCAAATGACCAAAAATGTATTTCTCATATCGTAGGTCTTCACCCTCATTTTTAATTCAACTCCCCAAACCACTGGAATTTCCTAAATGTTGGAAGTGAGGTAGTGTCCTTTGGTATGTGTATGAGGTGACTTTGGAGAGCACCTGAGGCTGGGTGCTGGTTGCCTGTGTAACCAAAGAGGTGGTTAGAGGTATGGATAGTCCAAGCACTCACTATATGTCTACAGTGTCTTTAGTACTTATCTAGGCAGCGTGCAAGATCAGGGAAATTAAGCTATTCCCCTCAGGAAGTTTCACTTTAATTGGTCAGGATAAAGCCAAAAAAAGGGGGGGAGCACTTAATTTGATAAAAAATATTGTATGACAATGTGCAGGCTTCACTTGAACCATAAAATTGGCTTTAATAACATTTCAAAAGATTCCGAAATCTCTCTTTTCCTGTGAAGAATTTTTACAGTGTTCAGAGATAAGGCTTCTGTTTTACTTTGACAATTTTGGACATAGTAGGTTCACACAACCTCCCTTAATCTTCCACCATTATTTTCCCTTAACTTGTAGATGCATTTTTAATTTAGGTTTTGCACACATTAATTAAGTCATTTAGTCTCCAGTTACATCTGTGCCTGATATTTAGCATCTAAATTGTTGGGTAAAGAATTGGGTTCTTTCTTTTCATTCTTTTCTAGCAATAGAGACCTTGTGTTCAGAACTTTGTGCTGATGATAATGATGCTAATGCCAATAATGACACCTCCCATTTGCATTACACTTTACAAAGTACTGTCATGCACATTATCTTATTTGATTCTAAAAATGCACCTGTGATGATTATGACTACTCTATTCTTGACTGAACCTCTCAGAGCTCATAATAGCTCCTCTGCCTCCCACAAGCTCGGCTGCTGACACTCCATATGAGCTACATTTCTGGTTCTGTTGCTCAGGTAACTCTCCAGGCTCCCAATCCCATTTGCTCATGCATCTCTGACCCGAACTGTAAAGTTGTTGATTTGGTGCCCATTTTTGTTCTCCACCTTTTCCTTTAGATATGACAGCATCTTTTACTCCAGAATACTGACTGGTCCCTCTCTACTGCATGTCCTATAACCTAACCCCATCACTGTCCACTCACTCCAGTTGCAGATTTTGATATCACAGTTGATTCACCTACCTCAAGAGACAGGTCATTCCTGGCATTGCCAACAAAATAAGTAATCTGAGATGCTGAGCTTAGAGACCCAAGATAAGTTATTATTTTCTCCCCATATAGAAGCATGGCTATCTAGCATGAGCTCCTCAGTGAATTCAGTCCATTGTTCTGACAACCTGCAGTTTTGTTTTTAATGTAGATTTGATTTTAGCACAAAATGACATCAGTTTCTGACATTTGGGGTACCCCAAGACCCCCAGATCTATATGCTCTAAAGAGGCTCTGCCAATCACCACACAAAGCACACTCTTAGTGTGCAAGAGCTTTAATAGAATGGTGTGTATAGAGAGAGAAGAGAGGAAACAGTATTTTCCAATTAAATGCTTATGGCCTACAGTTATTCATCCCGTCGTGGATAAATGCCCCGTCAAGTAGTGCTGACCCAAAGAGAGTCTCTGAGCCCTGAAAGCTTGTTAGTAGTCTAAGGCATCTCCTAGTGGACACCCCTAGGAAAGAGGTAGAAAGGGCCAGGCTTTCATCCTTTCAGATGAAAGGAGCGAAATTGAAGTACAAATCAAGTTCAACCTCCCAGTGCCTCTACATGTCTTGATGCTATGTCCCCCAATTCCCTGGTGCGAGTCCAAACTGAGAAACAAGTGTGCCCTCCTTCACACACCTTTGCTCCACATGTGTCCCCAAGTCTTCTTCCAATTCTTCTTCCCAGTACTCTCTAGGCTTCTCTGTCACATACCTCCACCCTTCCTAAAGTGGGGCAGGAAACCTGGAAACTCCCCTTTTTATGGAGATCCATCTCAGTAACAATGTCAAAGAGTTACCAGTAGGATGACGTTAGGTGATACCCAAACCCATAACTTATTGCTTCTTCAATGATCTTTCTTATGAAAATATGGCTGCTAATTGCCACAGATTTATTTTTTAAAGGATTATAAAACATCTCTGATTGAAAAACATCCCCCAAATCTTTCTATTGCTGAGAAGTATTACATAGTTGGAGTGTCAATGACTTACAAAAACTAAAAACCAAGGAGATACACACAAGAAGGGCAGATAACTGGCCTGATGGATGAGAATACAGTGGGAGATCACAGACAACTGTTTGTTAACCTCTACTGGAAGAGTTTGAACAGCACATGTCTATAAGCCTAGATAAGAGTGTTTCTAATTGAGAAGTTCTCCCATTTTTCCAGAGGGAAATGCTTTTGAAAGATTTTACTGCAAGTTTGCAAATTGATTTCTTCATTCTTTTTAAATTGTCACGCTATATTCAGGATAAGTGCCTTCTGTGAAAACAATAAATAAATCTATTTTTTTAAAAAAGAGTTCCTACAGGATATTGAAAGAACAGGAAAAAATCCCCCTGTTGAGGAATAGAATCTCTTTCTTAGTGGTTGAACTCATTCTCCTAGCTAAGCAGATGAGGGTTGGCTGAGGCAACATTAAGAACAGATTGGGATTTCCAATGAAACTCAGGAAGCTTGTCAGGGAGAATGTGCAGGCTGGAGTTTGGGTAAGATTTCCCAAAGGTTTCAGTTGCTCCTCACTTATTTCAATTTGGCTTTCTCCTTGGCTGGCTCCAACTTAGCGTTTCAAGCTTGTGTTATTATTCTGGTTTTCAATAATACCAAATCCTAAAGTAGTCTATAAAACTTCACCATTATGCTTCACATAAAGAACAAGTTTTTGCATCTCAAACCATGAAATATGTTCTATAAATGGGTAATCTCTCCAAAGTCTTGACCCTTGCAATTCATAGTGGTTGGTCTGTCACTTTTTTTCCATTTCATGGCCCTCAAAAATTGGAATGCTGAGTTAGTCAGGCTCCAGGGCTAGAATTCTCTGCAGCCACTATGATTTTTCATAGAATCAAGCATTTATATATGCAATTTAAAAAATGGCCCTCCCAAAAAAGAAAATAACTAGATGGATGTTCTAACAAGTTCTTCATTACAATTTGCTTTTAAGTGCAATTCAATGCAATAACATCAATTTTCTCCACTCAATTTTATATTCATGTTCTTCTGTTATTTTCTTAAACCTGAGTGAACTCTTTCTCAGCTTAGATTTTGTTCCTGTGGCATCAGCTTGATCATGCCCATTTCAGTCACACCCATCAACTGGCTCTAGCTAGGCTCCAACTCTAGATCCCAATCACTGAGAGTGTTCCCTGTGGACATAACTGTAGTTGGACCATATATAGAAGTTGATTCTTTAATTGAAAAAAGCTTTCAGTCCTGAGTCTCTCCAAACCCAGGCTTTTGTAGCTCCTTTAGGTGTTATATCCACCTGGATCATATAACCAAAATGTAAACTGCTTTCTCACCCGAACTCCTGATATTTCACTATTTCCACTAGTTCCCCACCACTTGGATTCAATTACAGAATCCTTAATTCAGCCTCATAGAAAGAATGACAGAACTAGGAAAGACTTGTTTACACCTGGTCTGAACTTTGCACATTTCTGTCACATCTTTGTGTGACAGGCCACTCAGAAACCTTGAAATCACCTCTAATCTGCTACATACTGGCTTCTGCTATCCTCTACTATCTCTTCAGTAAAAATCCTAAGTGAGAAAACTAAATAACCAGCATAAATTCCAACACATGTTCTCTCTCCAATGTTTTCTCTTTCTTTTTATTCCTTCCTGTAAAACTTCTTTCAAGGAATACCTCCTCCACTTGGGTCTACATCCCATCTGTTGAGTGGTGGTGAAGGGGAAGAATGAATCAGGTGGAAAAATGGCAAGATTTGGGAAAGAGAATCTCTGCTTGTGATCACTATACAGACAACCAGGAATTATGCCAGGAATGACTGTCACAAAAAAAAAAAAAAAAGAAAAGAAAAGAAAAAAAGCATTTGAAGACTGCTGAAATAAGACTTCTTTCAGGGAGTTGGAATGGACAGCTGTTGTTGGTCAGAATATGATCAGTTCTTTTTTTCTTGTGTAACAGCACCCATGTTTTACTTTGGAAAGTCATCCCCTTGGTCTTGAATAGGACTCCTGAGAAAGTTGACCCTCACCACTCCTGCCAGAGGAAGAGCCAGTGTCCTCAGCTAGGCTCAGCTTGATTCTTGAGCACAGTGATGTATGTAATGTTGGTCTGATCCAAAGTGACAGTGAAAGAATCTCTTTATTACTGGAATCAAATGCCCAAATGTGTTCTGAAGGTTGGTTCTTCAATGTTCCTTTAACTCTAAGAGGGTCTTATAAATTTAAAAAGTTCATTTTTAATTAAATGACCTAAGGTCAATTGTATTTCTTGCAAACAAAGAATCCAAATATTAGGGACTTATAACTGGAGATACTAGGATATTAAAGAAGGGGCATTGGATGAAGAGTCAGAAGACTTTGGGTCTAACTCCAGCTTTGTTATAGACAGTAGGAACTTTGTTACCCTGTTGCTTTAAGTACAACCATTGCTTTTTCTATAACTGGTATTATTCTCAACTGAAGATATGTGAAAAATTCTCACATGCACTTTTAAAACTTTCATCTTGCTAATTCATTCAAAAGTCTCTCTCCCTTCTTTTCACCCCTCCTATCATTGCCTGACCATTGAAAATCACAATCTATTGGATCACCATTACTAATAAATGTATGTCATGTCTGATGCATTGAATGAAAAAATATTCCACTGAAATAGGATATTTCCAAAAGTTCTTCTAAGTTTAATATCCTTTGAGTTGATAGAGATAATTTTTCAAAAATACGAATATTTTAGGCAGGTCATGAGAAAAATATTAAAGCAAAACAGATGGAATTCTAGAAATAGAAACTAGAATTGAATCTCAAAGATTAGAGGAACAATTGTAAATGATGGTTACTACCTGTGAGATGCCTCACATTTTAATTCTACAGTATGGGGAAATTCCATTTTTTAGACCACTTAATAAAAAAAAAAATCTTGCTTTTTTTAGAAAATTTCCATTGCACTATTAAGACTATCAAAGTTATAAAATAATAATTGTCATAGTGACTAAAAGAATAGATTTTTGAGAAGTTTAATTTAAAGTTACTAGTCTAAAAAAATTAGTATCAAATATTTCAGAACAATCTGTTATTCATGAATGGAAGATGGGAATGATTAAAAAAGGAAATTAATTCAAATAAATCAAATATATACTAATAAGCAAAAATGAAACAAAATTACATATTTAACAGTTAAGACAAAAAGAATACAAAAAATTTAAATCAATTTTAATGAGGGTTATCACTTCTATTCTGACTTTTTTTAATGGAGAAATGTTAAGAATACTATAATCAAAATCACAGTTTCCAACTAACCAGCTTTGACATGATCTTCTCCTAAGAGTCCAATTAAATATTTAAAATTAACACACTATCTCCTAACTAAGTCACCATTTGTTTTTATATTTCTTTCTCTTTTAAAAACACACACATATATACTGTGACCACCACCATAGTACTCGGGCAGCAGTAGTTAGTGCTACTCTACCCTTTAAAGTACATACTTTTTGATATGATATTCTTTGCTCCCCAAATTGCTTCAGATTATATAGAATAAATCCAAATGCTAATTAATTTCTACAGTTTCTACAAAATATTCACCATATGGTTCTACTGGAAATTTAAATTATGTTTCATACTTGCTGCATCACTTATTTGAGAGACTCCATGCAGATAATTATGGGTGTAACTTCATCCTCTTTGTTACTTTCTGTACACATTTTATTTTATAAGTTCTTCTTTATGTAACAGGTAAGAAGCATTTGTTCCAAGAAATTAGGTAATTAAAATTTAAAAGCTTGAATCATGAATCTAACTAGTACCTTACTCTGGCAGTGAATATCCACTTAGGAAACTTGTAATTATTTCAATAATAATTATATTGGCAGGAGGATAATGGAGTATATAATTTATGATAATAATTATACTATTTAACTGCCTCTAATTTACCTAAGCAAATTCTTTGTGAGGACTGATATTTTGGTGACACTTCAGGTCACATGACTGCATTTGCAAGTTTCATTCATAATTTCATCAAGAGGAATTAAAGTACAGTGTATCATCCTGCAAATGGACAGTCAAGAATCAAATAAGAAGCATGACCAGCACAAGAAAATTATATTACATACTTTTACTCATGGGCACTCAAATTTTGTCTCACGGTCTTTGCTTAACCTTGAATAACAAAAATTTTTTCTATGCTGCTCTGTAGTCTTAGAGAGCTGATTAAGGGTGTCTTTTTATCATTGTGTTTATGCTTTTGTGTGCTTTTAAAATGGAATCTAGGGGACAGAGGAGGACAGGACAATTTTAATTTCTATGGAAGACTATGAGGAAAACTACAGAAATGTTTATTTTTAAAAATCAAGGAAATTATTAAAGAGTATATGTAAAAAGTTGTCACATTTCAATGGATGGTAAGAAAAACAAATCAAGAATAAAGAAAAGGGTAAACAGAAAACTAATATAAGATGGTATAAATAAATTCAAATATACCAGTGATAACAACAAGTATAACTGGATTAGGTTTTTAATATACATCAAATTTAGATTAAAGTTAAAGAAATACATGCTATCTTTGAGGAATAAATCTAAAACAAACAATATATTAAAAATAAAATAATTATTCTTAGTCATAAGAAATAAAATTCTCAAATACTAGATATATGAAGTTAATACCAGAGGAAAATAACGATTTAAGGATAAAGATAGTAAAAAAACAAAGAAGATGTTATACTATTTTAAAACTTTATACTATTTTATACTTTATACTACTTTAAAAACTTTAAAAATTTTAAAAACTTGCATCCATAACTTCAAAATACATAATGTATAAATTGACAGCGTTATAAAAATTATAAAAATCTATGGGAGCATAAATTTTAATTCATCTGTTAAAAATTATAGGTTAAGTATAATATATATACATACAATATACACTATATAATACTATACATATTACATAACATGTAATATTATATTTATTCAATTACTATATATGTTATTATGTATAACATTTTATTTTAGGTTTGATATACAACTTTAAACATGTGAATTAAAATATGTTTTCTGTGTGTATATATATTCTACTTAATCTACTATTTCATTTAAAATCTTTCTATGAAAGCCATTGTCTAAATTTTATATTATTTTATAAAAAAAAAACACACTAGGCTGTAGAACTAAATATTTCAGAGATTCTTGAGACACTTTGCCAAATTATATTTGCTTTATCTAAACCAACCTATTCCCATAAAATGTTTGGAAACAAGAATAAGAAACCAAGTAGAACATTGTTATTTATACTTTCATTATTGTGCAGACCAGGTTTGAGGGAGAATCTGATTCTTCTGAAGCATTTGCTCTGTACTAAAAGCACATAGCTACCGAAAAGGAGCACCATGTTCATGACACAGCGCTTACATCCACATTGCTTTATTCTGTCCTGCTCAAAGATAAACTTTTCCACTTAAGAGACAGTAATTCACTAACGTGCCATTGTAAAGGACCTCCAATCAAGCTTGGAAAGTTAACACCTATATGATGTTCATGAAGATAGTAGCTTTATAGTCAACCACAGTCCATTCAATTATTTTTAATTCTATGTATTAAAAAAATTAATTCTATATATTAAAAAATTCTATATATTAAAAAATAAAGATTAAAAAATGTAAAATGAAAAATAATTGTGAATGGCCTCCAAAAACAAAAAATATTGTGATGTTAACACAGATATTAGAAGTTTCTATTGAAATCATCTGTGGTCGATATTCTAGGTTAGAAGCAGCAAGCCTCACCCTTTCAGGAAAGAATCAACACTCTACTGGATGAAGTCCACAGCAGTCCAAGACAGGACAATTGGAGTCATTGATTTTCCTTCCTTTTTCACTAGGCTCTTTCCTTAGAATCATGGCAGAAATTTCACTGGTGCTTGTGTATAGTCCACAATGGGTAACAGTTGAATGTTTTCTTCCAGGGCTTGTGTCTGTGTGTGTCTGTGTGTGCACACACATATATATATATGTATATATATATATATACATATATATATATGTTGATATATATACACATAGACATGCATATATACTCACAGATATATACACATAGATATATGTATATATACACATATATACAGCTTTACCCTTTGACAGAACAATCTCTCAAGCCCAGATAAATGTTGAAATATCTTAATATTTACAATTAAGACATCAAATGTTATCCAAAACATTGAATGTAGTCATTATATTTCCAGAGATGGGATAGTAGAGTGAAAAGCTGAAAATATGGAGGAAATTTAATGCAGAAATAAATACAACTCTGCATTTTGAAATCTCTAAGAAAGCATACACAGGGTTTCCAGACTTTTTTGCACTTATATAATAAAATGTTTCTAGATCAGAGATTTTTTTTTTATGGAGTTTCTTAAGCATAAAATTTCAAAACTATGGAGAGACCAAAAGTTGAAATAGAATTTGACATTTTTAATCTTTAAAATACTTTACATATATGTGACATTTCTATTTTGAATCCATATTTGTATTTCTTTCCTTTCATCCATTTTCTTAATTGACTTCAAAGATACTGCATCCTACCCACTGTTTACATCTTCAAAAAATGTATAGGATTCCTTCTTCAAAATGTATAGGATGACCTCACTGATCAAAAAGAAGTCATTTTCTTCAGTTTAAATACATAGTTATTCATTTCATTCTGAATAATGTCAAACTTTGAAAAGATAAGTGACCTTTCCTTTTATGCATGGTGACACTTTTTGCTTTCTGGAGTGATTCAGGGATTCAAAGAAACTTTCTATAGCAGTGCACCAAAGCATACCTGACATAGCACCTTTCATATGATTTCATCCTGAACTGACTTTAACAACTTTAGCCAGCCAGGATCTTGCCCACATCCTTGCTTACTCTCCCACAGCTAATATAATACTGACCTAAAATCATTAAATAAGGGAAAAGGTAAATGGAATCAGGCTTGTAGAATTGGGAGGGTTGAGAAGAGGTGGTAATTTTCAATAAGGTGGTAAATTCCAATGGAGGTGAAGGAGGTACTTGGAGGGGAGACATGTAATCGTATTTGATTGGGAGGCTTAAAAAAGAGACAGGTGAGTGACATTTCTTTTGGGAGGCTGCTACTGGTCCTTATCAGGGACAATGGCAGCTGTTATCTGGACTTAGGTTGGATTACTTGGTATATTTTGAAGTCTGGGTGCGTTCTTTTATCCCAGTTCTCTGGGACCTGCCTACCCCCTTTCTTGTCAGCCCTTGTCAGAAGTTACCTTAGACTTAAAGCAAACATTCAGGTTTAGTAGTCCCAATCCCTGTCAAGCCTGATAGGCTGGGCATTTGCCCATGAGGGGAGAGGTAATAAGGGGAATTATGTTTGGATACTATTTTTTTAATCTTTACTTTCCTTCCTCTCTATGCACACCAATTTTACTAATGGTCCCTAGGAACTCCTCGGTTACACACCAATATTTCCTTTTTCATCTTCTTCTTATCCCTTGATTTCTGCTTTGGCAAGTCAGTGTGGAATATTAATACCACCACTGTTCTCTCTCTCTCTCTCTCTCTCTCTCTCTCTCTCTCTCTCTCTCTCTCTCTCTCTCTGTCAGGAGACTTTGATATTCAAGGTCTTTTGTTATTCCATATGAATTTCAGTAATTTTCATTCTATCTCTATAAAGATTGTCATTGGAATTTTTATAGGGTCTGCATTGAATCTATAAATTGCTTTTAGCAGAGAAAGATGCAGGGACTGGAGGAAAATTTGGAGATTTGGAGATCAGAAGATTATCTGAGAGGAAAACTGATCTGGCATAGTCATCTGGAGCAGGAGCTTTTTGCTTCAAAAAGAAAAAGGACTTGGGAGCTGTTGTATCTTTAGGGAGTTCCAGTCTTTGAAGGTTGGGAGCTGGATAAAAGGGGAGAAGAGGAGTCCATCAGAGTGCTGAGCTGCCCTAATGACCTGGAACACGAGAAAGAGAGAGAGACAGACAGACAGAGAGAAAGAGAGAGAGCTGAACCTCATGTTAGTTGCAGAACTCACTCCATACTGACTACAGTGAATGAGGACTGAAGACAAGGATATAAACTGGCAGTTTCAGACTGAACTGATAGGGTTCTGTGGTGAAGTTGGGGAGGCATGGCCCCAGCTTGATAATGCTGCATTAAGATGACAGCCATTTTTGCCTTGGCAGATCTGGACTTGGAGAAAGGAAACCAAGGTTTCTTGAAGAGGAACAGAGAGAGGGGACTTACAAAAGAGCATGGCTGGAGAGAGCAAGAAAAAGAAAAAGAGAGAGAGAAAGCTGGAGAAGAGAGAGAGCAGAGGAGCAGCAAGGAGGCTGGAGGCCTCAGAGCTGCCATTTCAGGGAAGGAAAACACTGGGCTTCCATCCCCAGCCTAAGCTGGTATAGAGCCCAGGGAAGCATAATGGAGAAACTTGTGAACTTTGCAAGCTGATTTGGAAACATGGTACTTAAATTTTACTTTAACTTTGAAACTGCAAAGTTTGGGAATTGCCTGGAGACCTGAAGAGAACTGACAATGTTGCTGTCTCTAAGAGCAGTTTGTTGGTGGTGCATTCCTGGTGATGGCTCCTGAGCATCACTGCTGTCCAAATTTCCTGGTGACAGATTACCAACACTCCGCTTGTCTGGTGAACAGTAACTGCATGAGCCATGGTCCCTCATGGCTACATTAAGCTCTTTGTTTTTCCCTTATAAGACAAACTTTATGGTTGTTGGGAACTGAGGTCTCTTGCAATTGTGTGTGCAGGTGGAAGAAACCAGAAAAATCTGTGTCGGATAGTATCCCTTGATTCAGCTATAGCAGTTGGTGTTAGTATTTGTTTCCATGCTTAGTTTTGGTGCCCTATTGGCACCCAGTTTCAGAGGTGCTTGAGAGGACCTTAACATTTGCATGCAACACAGTCCCTCTTCTTTGTGCACTGAGTGCCTGAAAAGTCATTTGGAAGATTGCAAAGATAGAAACCAAGTAATTTTGCTTCAGCACTTTCTTTCATTAAACTAAAGAGTTACCCAGATGTTAATGCTAAAACACTATCCTTAGGCAAGTGTTTCTTTCAAGAGAAACTGGATTTTCCTAAAACCACATTCCCAGATTTTTATCAAGTACAAAAGAACTCATAGAACCAACAGAAACAACTGAGTTTCCCACTAACAAAGGACTCAATGAAGTATTTTAAATCTCTAGACTCTCAAATTACCTTCAATTAGTATTTACACACAACCTAAAATGTTGTACTTTGGTGGTGCTACAATTTTTAAAAGGCCAACACTGTACAGAGTAAAAGCACTATTTATCCCAAGAACTTTTCAGGTAACACTAGCTTTCTTCCTGCTTTTATTAAGCTGCTACCATTTCCTAGAACATTTCATCTTATCCCCTTATTGATCCAATCTAAACTAGACATTGTTGTCATGTTTCGCCTTATCTTAGCTCTTAGCCAAAACATTTACCACATCTCATGTATATATTGTATCAATGGATTAATTTACCTATCTAATCTATGCTTTCCTCTTGAGAAAAAAAGGTATTTTTTTACTTTATTTGCTTCCATACATCATGTATCTAGAGTAAGGCCTGACATACCCAGTAGGTGCTTAGTATATATATATTTCTCATGACAGAGAATATTACTGCAATTTAAAATAATAACTAAACTTTCATATTTTCATAAACCTAAAAAAATAAAATATCATTTTTTATTTTATTAAACATTGCAAGACTTGAGCGTTATTCATTCATCTTAGTTATCTCAAAGATGGTGAAAAAATTTAATATTTAAACATATTTTAAGACATGATATATGCAATTGTGGGAAAATGAATATCTGCTATAGAAATTATTGGTGACCTTTAGCTATGAATGAGTTTCATTTTTATTTTTTAAGTAAAAATTGTAAAAAAAAAAAGATTGTAACATTTTTGATGACTCATCTGAAAGTCAAATGCCTTTAAAATCTCTGTGATTAGAAGAATTCTAATATATATAATAGATATATATACATATATTTAAAGATATTTGAGGGGAAACAAAAGAAACAAATAATCCTCAAAAATCAGAAATAGCACTTGTACTGAATGTCTTTCAGTAGGGAAACAAAGTTAAAAATAAGCATTGATAGCATATAAAGCAAAACCTAGCAATAGATTACAACAGAAGATAAGTGGAATGCAATTTCTTCTTTCCCTGTCACCATCTGTCTGATATCTGAGATAAGATTTTAAAAAGCAGTGAATTTACTTGTCTTTAATTTAAGAATTATGTGAAAAATAAGCTACCAAAATACTTCAAATAAACTGGTGTATGTAGGTGCAGCAGAATGCTAGAAAAAAATTATTCAATTTGAAGCTCAGACAAAATTTTTTATCAAAATATGGTTATCACACAAAGCATATATGCTCAAAATGATGATTTATACATCATCTAGTTTTATCAATTTCCAACATCAGAACTTAAAGGAAAAAAGTGCTTCTGGTTTCATGTGGATTGATAATTACCACCTAAGTGCTAATTCTCCCACTTAAACTCCCCTCCCTGATACATTTATATCAACAAAAGAACAAGTTACATCATCCAAAAGTATGACAACATCAAGGACAGAGAATATTGAAGATATTTATTTGCATCTAGGTAAGCACTGTCTGGATTAAAAACCATAGTAGAGAGTCAGATAAAGATTGTACTGAAGAGAACAGAATACATGGAATCCTAGCAGTGGAATGTTAGTCGTGAAATGCATTAGTATTGGTTAGATTTTCCCCTAAGAGGAGAGGGCTGCAACCTGAGTGGATGAATACTGAAAAAAGACCTGAAGTCTGTTAGATGGGGGAGCATTAACATGAAAGGAGTAAGAGTAAGAAAAAGCACAGCAACAATATACATAGTACTGCAACACCCCCTCCTAAATCATTACTTATGGGGAAAGATGGGCTGGTTTCCTAAGGGCTTGATGGTGGAGAGAAAAAAGAAGTATCTGATGGCATCAGCTCTGTAGAGATAAAATATTAATACAAAACCAAAGGAAGAAATAATCTCCCCAAAAGACATTATTAAAAAAATTTGCACTTCTCAAGACAAGAGGGCTCTTTAATGAAAACATAAGCCACATATCTCAGCCCAAACCCTTCTTTTTTGGTTTGTAGAATGGCTTTAATTCCTTATCTAGAAAACTCCAGTGCTATATCCATACAAAATTCCCATTATCTATACAAAATAGCTAAAAATAAAATAGGAAATGAGAATGAAAGTTTGGGGTATGTGAAAACTGGTCAAAAATATTTGGGAAGAAAGAAAAAGTTGTAACTGCAACATACTATACACAATGCACTAATTTAAAAAATGATATTAACCAGCCATTATATAAATTAAAGAATATCATTAATTAAATTTCTAAAATGAGTGTAGAAATGGACCAAAAAAGTCATAGAGGTTAACCAAAGTGAAAAGAAAAAAAGAGACAAGTTAACCTTGAAGTAGAGTTTGTATTATATTCTGACAGAGAACACAATAAGGAACATAGGATATAAAAAAAAAATCAAAGTAATCTAGAAAATAAAACCCATAAAAAATAGAGAAAGACTCAGTAAAATTGAAAGTTTGCAAACTTAAGCAATAAAAATATAATCTTACATATGTTGGAATTACAGCAGTGCATGCAGAAATTTTAAAGACTTATTTAATGATGATTCAACTTAGATCAAAACATTTTTGATGAATCATTAGTTTATATGTAATAACCCTTAGCCCATTAATTAAAAGTATATTTATATTTTAGATTGACTCAGAACAAAATTAAGCTATTTTCAAGAGATACACTATGTTCTGCTATACCAGATTATTTTGTGTTAATATGAGCAGTCTTTTAGTAAGATGTCTAATTTTTAGTAAACAGTCACAGATTTTATTGTTTTTGATATGAAACAACGACATGGTGCCCACAAAACAAAATCTTTAGGTATACTCTAAGCCAACTTCCTTATTCTTTGTAGTAACTGAGATACTTTGCCCTTTGACTCATTAGTTATTTGACTTACTTTGATTTATGGGTTTTTATTTGAACGATTTTGACTAATTAGTCATTTGACTCATTGGTTACTTGACTTATAGGAAAATGAAAACAAAGAAGTGATACAATGGCCAAAAGTTAGGTTGTCCTTTTACAAAGAGACATAATCCAGCAATGAATCCTTTCTAGTTTTTCCAAGACATTGCCTAATGATTAAACTCATGAGTTATTATGATAAGGGACATAAAAATTGCAAAGAAGAACTATGGGTCTCACCCAAATGGGTCAAGCAGAATATAAGGGGAAGAAACTTTAAGACTGGTTAGCTATTTCAGATTGTCTTACTTTATTTTGTGATATTTTATTTTATATAGGTGTTTTAACAGACTTTGCATGTCATCTAAGGAGTGATCTAGGATGTCTGATGATACCGATTAGCACCTTTGTCAGGACTACTGAGATTTAAAGACTATTTATATTCATTGGGATTATGCTGCTAGCATAGATACCCACTGTAATTTTTTTAAGCATTTAAATCAAGTGATTTGATAAAACTAAGCATAAGGCTTCAGGTGGTAGAGGTATTTCAGGAATGACAACAACATAGAAAAAATAATTTGCAAACCCTTTCTTGACAGCTAATTTTCACTGGGCCATGTGCTGTCTATTTTGGTACAGCCAGATGCCCCCTTCAATGTAGTCTTATTTTTGTTTATAGAGCAAAGTCGTTTCTAAAATTGACAGAACTCTGTGAATTTGTTCTAATTTTGTTGGGAAAAAATATATTAGTATCATGTGACAGTATCTTCACTGTTTATCCAAGTGTCTCACTTTCTAAGGTGAGCTGGTCTAACACCGAAATTGTGAATAGAAAGCTTCCCCATCAGCCCTTGAGGAGAAAGCTTTGCTACTCAGCTCATTTTGAGATCTTAGCATCAACCATTGGCTAATTAAAACTTGATCAGACTTACCCAGTTTGGTAAAGTATTTCTAGTTAGTGCAATCAATAAAGCTTTCTCAAGATTACTTATAAAAGTGTTTTCCCTAAATTTCAGATTTTCAGTGGACTGTTTCCAAGAGAATCAAGCAACTCTGATAATCAATTTTCACTTAACTTTGATGTTAGAATATATTCTTTTTAAGGTGAGGAAAAAACTTTTAATGCAATAAAATAATAAATCATTTTTATTGCAATTATTTTAATGATTAGTTATACCATGATGGTTATAGGAACAAAATCAATGACTACAGAAAAGAGAACTTGGACCCATAGTTATCTGAAGAAGATAGTATTATACTAAACTAGAATGACTAAAAATAATAGACAACATAAATGTCAAAGAAAATATAGAAATACTAGAATCATTGGTAGGAGCTTAATTTGGTATAACCATGAAAGGTTATACCTTTCATACACATACTCCATTAAGCCACAGTTCCATTCCTAGGCATTTACCTAGGTAGAAATGCACACACACACACACACACACACACACACAAATGCTCAGACTCTGTTACCTCTAATTCTTTTAGAAAATTCTGATCTCAGGTAGTTTGCTATATGCATACATATACTGAGCAGTAAACCATTCACTTATTCCTCGGGAACAATCTGCCCTCTGTTTTATTCATTCTAGATGCCTTGTTCTATCTGAATTCTCATGTCCATCTCATCCAGCTCCAGCTGCAGCTCTTCATTTCTGTTCATTGACAGAATTTGTCTTGGTTCCCGCTCTTTGCAATATGGCCTGGAATAGCTCCATGACATAAGCTAGAACAATAACAAGAATTTGTTTTCTACATCTACAACATCATGTTCCAATGTTTTTAAGTTGTTATTTTATATATTTTCCCCATATATTTAATTCTGTCAAATCATGTCTCTTTTACTTATTTTGTTCAGGAGCTAAAATCCTTAGGAATACCTTTTATTTTTAACCTGAGCAGCCTATGTTTCTTCAACATTGAGTTTTTGCCAGATATTTCCTCTAAAATCAGCAAGTTGAGCCCAAGACTAATAAAAACTACTGATAGTATGTACTGTCAGTGAGAAAAATTAAATTTTCAAACAAAATTTCAAATTTTTTAAAATGCCACTATTTTCTTCCCATTGGATGGGTTTCTTTTTGTTTTGTTTATTATCTCTTTTGCTGTACAGAAAACTTTTTAGTTTGATGCAGTGCCAATTGTTTATGTTTTCCTTCATTTATTTACCAGCTATAGCTGTCTCCAGAAATGGATTTCTGAAGTGAAATTCGTGGAGGGTTTTGCCCAGGTTTTCCTCTAGGTATTTATTTTCTGGTTTCAAGTCTCAGATCCAAGTCTTTTATCCACTTTGAGTTGATTTTTCTACAAGGTGTGAGGTATTTTTTTGCAAGTTATGGTCCAGTTTTCCCAGCACAGCACCATTTACTGAAGAGGCTGTCCTTGTTCCAGTGTATGGTTTTTGTCCCTTTGTCAAAGATTAGTTGACCATAAATATGTGGTTTCATTTCTGGGTATTCGATTCTGATCATTGGTCTGTTACTCTGTGTTTGTATCAGTACCGTGCTGCTTTAAGTATTATGGCTTTGTAGTATAGTTTGAAGTCTGGGATTGTAATATTTCCATTCTCTCTTCTGTTTGTCAAGAGGGTTTTGGCTATTTGAGGTCTTTTGTTGTTCCATATGAATTTCAGTAATTTTTGCTATAAGGGTCTGGTAACAAAGACCCACAAAGAGCTCATACAACTCAACAACAACAACAACAAAAAGCAAAAAGCCCATTCAAAAAATGCAGAGAACTAAAAAGACATTTCACCAAAGAGGAAATACAGATGGCCAATAGGCATATGAAAGAATGTTCCACAACACTAATAATGAGGGAAATGCAAATTAAAAACACACTGAGATACCATCTTACACCAGTAAGAATGGCCTATATTAAAAAAAAAATGGACAACAACAAGTGTTGATATAGATGTGGAGAAAAAGGAACTCTCTTACACAGCTGGTGGGAGTGCAAATTGGTCCAGCCACTATGGAAGACTATGTGGAAGACCCTCAAACAATTGAAAATGGAATTACCATTTGACCCAGCAATCACACTACTGGGAATCTACCCAAAGGACATGAAAACACTAATTAAAAAGGACACCTGTACATGCATGTTTATTGCAGCTCTGTTTACAGTTGCCAAGATATGTAAACAACCCAAATACCCCAAAACCAATGAATAGCTACAAAAAATGTTGTATGTGTACACAATGGAATACTGTGCATCAATCAAGGAGGACAAACATATGTCATAGATGGAACTAGAAGGACTCATATTAGCAGTAATAAGCCAGAAAGAAAAAGAGAAATGCAGAATGGTCTCACTTATATGAAGTATATAGGGAAAAACAAACAAATGAATAAGAAAAATTAGAAACAACCACCAGAACTGAACCATAAAGCAAGAGAGGAGGAGGGGGAGGGAAACAGGGGAGGCAGAGGGCACAAAAGAATAAGTTGGTTAACAGCTGTTAAGGAAATGGGAAAACCCCAGGGTACACAATAATGTAATATATATGCAATTCTTTAAATTAAATTAATAAAAAAAATTATCTTTTATAAGGAAAAATTTTTAAATGCCAATATTAGCTTAATATGTCTCAATACAGAAACAGTCCTTTAATGAAATCAGTGGTGATCTTATCACATGTGATTTTAAAATATATAATGAATGTATCAACACAGGAAAGGTATTACTTGTTGCACTAATAATTTCCAAATAGTAGTGATGTTATCTCATCAATCACTTGAAATAATGATATCCCAAAATCATGTATCCACTTTAAGCAAAAAAATAGACCAAAATATTTTAAAATAACATCATTGATAAAGTTTCAGATTCTGTCCTGCAAGCTTTAAGGAACTCCTACTTTAAGTTTTGGAGTATTATCAAAGGTGAGTATACATAGTCATTTGAAAAGTGAATTGAAATATCTCTTCCTTTTCCAAGTATACATCACTCTGTGACAAGATTATCTTCATATTCCTTATTAAAATAAGCTTAAACAGATTGGATTCAGGAACCAGTATGCAAATCCAGGTATATTCTGGATAGATTTTCAAAATGTAAACCAATGTAACTATTCTCAATGAATTTTTTCACTTCAGAAAATATGATAATTTATCATTAAAAATAACAGGTTTGGAGTTTATTATAATTTTACATGAATTAAGGATTTTTAAATTACTCTGAATTTTAGTTTTTATTATAGTAAATATCAACGCAGATCACAGCATAAAGAAAAGCCTGTTGTTCTTCAATAAGTTTTTGACACATTATAGGTTCTTGAGATGCCAGTTCAGTGGATGTCTCTACAACAATTCCCCTTCTTTATAGTTTCCTCATTTAAAAATCCTCATCCTAACTCTCTGCTTTCCATGTCAGTTCAGCCCTTGCCTCTTCCCTACTCTGCCTTTCACATCAACATTCTGGTTCTATAACAGAGGCCTGCACTGATGCTCTTAGGAGGTGACAATCTATCTCTACCTTCCATTCTCCAAATGGAGGCTGCTGACACCTGAACCACATTATGTGACTGTGGGATTTCAGGTACATCCTGCTTTCACCACATATGACCTTCTCTTTACCTGCATGAACTGTGTAAACCAGGCTCTCACTAGGGGCTTTTTTACTTTAATATTCTAACGGCATGTTGTGAACCTGACTTTCAAATGCTAATTCCTACTTTGCCCATAGAGAAGAAATTCAAATGATGACAGATAAAAATGACTGTACATTTTCAAGAAATGTTTGAATTTAAAAGAATTTCTACAGAATCATTGTACATCTTTAGTGGATATCCAGTAAGAAAACACACTTTCTAATAGGGCTGGGATATGGGGAATTTCCTGACACTCAGCAAATTAAACACTTATTTACTTTCCTTCTGTGACACACCTTTCACTTTGTCAGCTCAACCACAATGGCACAGAGCTTTTGTGGAACATTTTGACTTCAGGTAGTAAGTGATCAGGATTCTGAAGCATTTGGTATTTATAAGAAGCAACTGGAGGACCACAATCCTCTATTATTTTCATCATTTTTCAAAATCTCTCATTTTGAAGTGTTGGTTTTAAAACTTGCCGTGCCATTTTCTTCTCCAGCAGGCTCAAAATCTTTATTTGCAATTTATCCCAAACCCATACAATGTATTACCAAGAGCAGCATAGCTTTTTTCCTGAACTTACCGTCTACCAGATCATTTAGGGAAAATGTTAGTCATGTCAAATCATTGGGGTAGGTTGAAGAAGGGAAGCTGGGAAAGAAAAGAAATCCACACCATCTAGAATTTCCCATCTAGACAAATATCCCATTATCTGTTGTTCTGAAAGAAAAAAATTCTCATGGATTTTTTAAGTGTCAGTTTCCTGTTATTTTTTTAAGTAGATGCTTTATAATAAGGTTAAAAATGATTTTACAGCCTCCTGCTTTAACTTGCCCTCAAGCCCTTTAGTTATATTGCAGTTCTGCTAGATGCTAAGACTCTATCAAGAAGCGTAGGAATTTCTGAAGAAATGATGTCCTTTTTAAAGGTCATGTTAGTGTTTCCTTCCTCATTTGAGAGTCTGGAAGTCTTGAAATAGCAGATCAGAAAGTATTTAATTCATGATTATTTTTTGCTTGGCATATGGGCATATGGACCATGCTTAATAGCGACCAACACAAAGTAAAATACTGATGAACCTAGCTTGTCAGATTTACTCTTGCTGATACTGTTTTCCATTAAGTGAATTTCATAATTATTGCTTGAAACTAGCAGTTGTACTCTCTTAATATAAAAGATTATTTTTTAATCTCATAGTGATTTCCTTCAATAAATTTCTTCTAATTTTTTATTTTGTGATGTCCATTTTAAATAAAAGGAGGGAAAATCTTATATTTTGTGGGTCCTATTACCATGTTCGGTCCTATTATTCTAGTTTGAAACAAAATCTTACTGTATGGCAAAGACTCATGTATCCCTAAAATTATATTCCACCTCAGAGCTCCCCACCGAAGACAGAAAATATTTAAGGGGGCTGGGAACAAGTGCCAGGAACAAAGACATTCCCGGAGGCCCCATCCCACACTTAACAGCACTCCTCTCCCCCTCTCTGAGGCATTTGTTAGAAGCACCCCTTTTTGCTGTCTCCTCTTCTAGTCACAAGTAAGTAAACACTTTATTCCCTCCATCCTGGCTCTTTCATCCTGACACCCATCAAGAGAACAATCCTGTTGAGTTTGGTAACAGGTGGGAAGGGGAGCACGAGGCACAGGGGCCAATAGACTCCAGGTGACTGTCTTGACTCAACATTTAGAAAATGCTAGTTAGACACCTATAAGAAAACTACAAGTTTTAAAAATATGCAATCATCTTTAAAAAAAAAAAAACTATCCTGTTTAACAAGTTACCAAAGGAATCAATTTTATTGCTTTAACTTTTAAGAATCAAACCCAAACAAGCTAAAGATTACCTCTAAACTTTGTATAAAATTAGTATATTAAACACCCAACATGAAATATTAATGTAAAACTGGTAATTAGTTTTTATTCCCCATTCAGTGGCCTTTCAACCAATGACCAAATGATCCAACACTCTGATTGCATTAAGCTCTCTTTGCTCACCAACCCTGATTCATCCACCTAAGAGAGCATG
The DNA here is from genome assembly GCA_004024945.1 of Uropsilus gracilis. Classification (NCBI taxonomy): domain Eukaryota; kingdom Metazoa; phylum Chordata; class Mammalia; order Eulipotyphla; family Talpidae; genus Uropsilus; species Uropsilus gracilis. The sequence goes on along the minus strand of PVHY01001026.1, from coordinate 124,624 downwards.
CATTCAAATTCCATTTCTGTTGCCTAATCTTATCAACTATGCTCTTTCTTGTAATGTGGGACCTGAGACAACTTGGAAGACTAGGATATTTTTTATTGCCCCCAAGGAAATACTCCTGCTTAATTAGAGAAGTTGGGTAAAATCATAAGCAGAGTGCATTCTTGCGCAGATACTGTAGTCGTAGAGTTTGGTCAACATAGGGAGTGGGCTTTTGCATGGCTTTAAATGCAATGTAGTCAGGGGTTCAGGGTTGGAGAACACCTGTGATGACAAGGCAGGTGGGAGGCTTTCACATTTAAGGAACAATTTTTAAAAGTAGAATCACAGTTGCATATAATAAAGCATAGCAATCCAAGGGGGGAAACAATGAATCAATACAGGTGACAAAATTAAGGTGCAGACACAACTGTTAGGAGCCACCAAGGTAAATGGCCAGGGCCCATTCCTCCAATATTAACTTTTAGAGACATTGTCTAAGAAATAACAGCGTTAGTTAATGAGTGACTCTCCTGTCCCCAAATATTCCACAGGAACTAGTGTTTTTCCTAATCTGGTTTTTCCTAAACTACTTCTTCCTCCCCTTGTTTAACAAGTTGTAAGCCATTGTTTTACACTGTTTAAAGGGCCTTCTAAGATTTAACAAACTAGCTACATAGTTCATGCTTACATTCAGTCTTAGTCTCTTTGGCGGAGTTCAATCCCTTTTATTCATCCTTCCTCAATTTCCTTGCCCGGCTCCTTACACACAACCTCTTCTGTGCTTACTCAAATGCAACCTAACAGCACAGATTAATGATTGAGTAATAGCCACAAAATTCAGCACCAGACAGTATGTGTGGTGTCACAGGAAAAAGACATCAATTGTCTGAAGAGTAAGGTCTTGAAGGAGACTGTAAAAACTTTCTGGAGAAAGGTCTGATAAAAAAAAGTTCCTTGAAACTGAGAACAGAAATAATGACAAATGCAAGGAAAAGTAAATGTGTTTTTCTGTTTTTACTCCAAGAAAAATATTTGTGTTTGGACAACAGTGAGCCGTAAGAGTAAACACAGGTGCTTAAGGCATAGGGCTAGGCATTTCTGAGAGACTCTTGAAGGGGAATTATCTTGAAGGACAAACAGAAGTTCAGTCACAGCAAACTACCTCCAAAGAAATTCCATCACCTTGGAGCCAGGATGTAGGTGCATCAAAGAACCGCCATTTAACCATCCATGGATCACTGTACTCAGAAGCACCTGGTAAGAAATCAGACTGCCTAGGTTCGAATTCCAACTTTACTCCTTACCAGTTATGAGACTCTGGATAAGGTCCTTAACTTCTCCTTCTCTCAGTTTCCTCAGAAGAATATTGAGTACTGAGTAATCATATACACTGAGTATACACAAACTATATTAAAACACTAACAAACTGATGTATATTGCTTTATTATTTCCTGCATTTTTCATTTATTCATTAAAGAAAGCTATACCACAGGATTTCTTGACTTATATTTTGATACTTCAGGATGTCAAATGAGGAAAAGAAGATCATGCCAAGCTTGAAACTACCCAAGAAAATATGGGGTGACCTATGTGCTTGGGTGGGAAGGAAGCCAGGTATAGAACTCAGGTTATTAAATATCTCACTTTTTCTTAGCATGGAGTAAAGTGGGGAATCTACAAGAGATGCAGTATCTAAAATTCTACACTAAAGAATATTTTTCCAGGGAGAAGTTTCTGACTTTTCATGAACTCCCAAAACATTAGATATTTCTAGTTTTCTCATCCATGAGTATCTTTAGACAGGATTTTTAAGCATACACCTACCTTTATGACTAGTTAAAAGCAATGAATGGTACTCATAATTTAAAATATAATTTGGTTTTCCACTCATCTATGACCCCACAGATGTCTGTTGGACTCCTGCAGAGGAAATAACAGCCAATTAGTTGAATTCAGAGCTATGTGCTCCCCCAGGCATCTTACCTGCTCCCTAAAAAACATGCACACAAAGCCAGTCTTCTTCCTTAAAACCCAGGTGTTCTTTGCTCTCAAATAATGATACTTGCATTCTGAGCAATTGAAAATTCTCTAGAAAAGACCATTTTTACTTATCTTTTAATTATTGTGACTTTTGTCATTTAAATGTTATAATTTTTATATAGGGAAACATAACTTTCTCTTTGCAATTTCTGACTTTACAGCTTTTCTTAAGAAATCCTTTAAGATCCAAAATTATAAATGAATATTCTTTTTATTTCCTTAAGTAATTTCATATTTATGTTATTTGCTACATTTCAAAAACAGTTTTGTGAGAGTGTAAGATAGGGACAAAATTTGTGTTTGCTTTTGTGGTTTTTTCCAAATTGTTAGTACTTGGTCCATGACTATTTCTTAAAGTCCCATATTTTCCCCACGGATTTCCCCAACACGTAATACAATATTGCCTTTGGCAGGTATTAAGTTTCCCATGTAGTTAGATCTAGTCTTAAACTCATTTTTCTATATAATGAAGCTGTCTGTAACTTACATAGGTTTAGAGACTATGGCTTTACATGAGGTTATTTTAACACGATTGAAACAATACCTCTTTTGGCCTTTTTTCCAAAATATTCTTGGATACTATTATATTTTCCCCTTCAGTTAAACTGAGCTAAACCTGCCAAGAGTCACAAATTGTTCTTTTTAGGATTTCTATGGAATTTTATTAAATTTATTGATTATTTGGGAATTATTGAAACCTTTAAAAGGTTAGAATATTCTCTTCCACTTACATCTTGTGCTTCTACATTTATTTAAAGTGGTTTATATATCGCTATGATAGTTTTACATGAGGGACTTTTTGACCTCTTAATAGATTTAGTCTTCATTGAGTTTTAGTTTCTGTTGCCTTGTGATTGGGATAATTTTCTGTGATGTGTTTTACTTGGTTTTTTCCCTTTGTCAAAAAGTTCTTGTGTCTTGAATTTTGTATACAAGCACCTTATTAATTTTTTTTTAAACTATGTCTCACTAATTTTGCCTGTGGAACTGCAGGCTCATGTTGCCCGGGGTACCACAGACTCAAGCAATCCCAGGCTCAGCTTCCCAGGTAGCTGGGATTACATGTGTGCGCCACCACGCCCAGCTGTTTTTTGGGACTAGGTCTCGCTGCATTGCCCCATGTGGAACTCGAACCATGATCCCTAGCCCCAGACCCTTCATAGGCTGAAGCTTACAGGTGCTAGCCACCGTGACCAGCTTCACCTTCTTAATTTTAATAGCTTTTACATTAAACTTCCTTGGATTTTCTGCATAGATGACCACATTGTGTAAAAAAAGATAGTTGTATTCCCTAGTTAGAGTATATAGTGTATCCCTTTTATTCTTAGTCTTTATAAAACTTTCAATAGTAATACTGAGAATAGACACTATCACATTCTTCCTGATTACATAATGGCTATTCACAAAAAAATAAGACATGTTACTCCAAAATACTTCAAATTTCCTGCCCCTATTTTATTCAGGGGATATTTTCTATAGCAGCAAAAATAGCCACAAAATATAATACTGTGCATTATCTGTAATATTTCAAGTAATTTCCATCACTGCATAAGTTCATCATTAAAGTCACCAATGATAAAATATGGTGTCTCTAGTAAGTTTTTATTGACTTACAAATTTTCTAAAATTATGATTATGTAATTCTGGCATAGACTTGTTGTTTTCAACTCCATGTTGTCATATTCTATATTACATTATTATTTAAAGTAGATATATGTAACGGATAAATACATTATATAATTATAATTGCGAAACAACTGCTGTGAAACTACATTCAACTTAAGTGTCTATGTTTCGAGATTTACACAGATGAATTCATGTTGTATGTAGCCATAATCATTTTGTTATTTTCTGTATCATATGGGGACTATTCATCTGTGTTGTCAACTGTGGACTGCTATTTAGTACTCCATCGTGCAAATATACAACAATTTATTTTCATTTTAAACACACTTTGAGTTGTCTCTAGATGTTTACAATGTTAATAATGTTAGAAATACAATCACATACGTAAGAGTTTTTCTGGGAAAGCCCTAAGAAATAAAATATACAGTTCATGGGAATTTTGAATGTATAAGTTTCCATAGTACTAAGCTCTAGTTTTTTGGAGATACACTTGGCACAGAAAAGGAAATTCTCTTTAATTCCTAGTTTGTTAATATCTCGCATGAACAGTTGCTGAATTATATTGAATGCTTTTTGTATAGTAAATGAGTTCACTACTGACAAAATAAGGGTGTATGAAAAATGATGCCACCACTTTGAGCTAAACAAACTTATTTATATTCATGCATGGAGCTGTAGTGGGGCGGTGGGCAGCTTATCTGGACTAGGATTGTATACTTCACTCCAAGCTAAAGGGGGAGTCTTGTCAATTTTGTGTATCTCACATTCTCCTTGAGCTAGCAGGCTAACTAGTGATGGGTTTTTTTGTAACACTGACAGAGGATAAGAGCCTAGTTTGATATCAAAGTGCTACTAGTATCATACATAGAACATGTAATATAATGTTAAGATTTAAAGTAATCCTTACATTTAAATTGTCAAAATACTTTTGTCTTAGTTTGTAAGAATTCTTTCTTTAGTGACAATTTACTAAATAAAGCACAATTTCAGGATACATTTTGAGTCAATTCCGGCAAATTGTATTATTAGATTTAAAATTGTCCTGTCCCATAAATTTCCAATATTGTGAACTTTTGGATGCTCATAATATTCAGATGCTATGTTTTAAATATTTGTATTTACAGTCATATATTTTTGTTGATAATATTGAAGGAACATGAATTAGAGAAAATTTACATTTGCTTCTACTGGAAGTTAAAAGTATTTGTGTTATAGGTCTAAACGAACCTCTTAAATTTATGTGGACTCATAAAGAATTCTAATATCAGCATTTCAGCTTTGTAACTGTAAAAGACTGTCTCCCCAAAATTTTCAAAATAATGTTATACAGCAGTGATACAGCACTGTTAAAAAATTAAAATCTAATATTTTACCTGGCAAAAATGTATGCAGGCTGTATTCTAAACTGAATTTAGTCTAATGTTTCACTTTCTTGATGCATAATATAATCACCAAGGAAATCTTTTTGGTTAAACAAATAAGATCAAACCATGGCATTCACTGGGCAATCAAACTAATGCCCAACAGCTGAGAGAAGCTATAATCCTCTGAGGACAGGAACACTAAGAATCTGATAAGTACTTTCCTAATCTTATTTTTTATGGGGAATTATAAACACCCAACTGACAGGATTTCTGTGTTTTATGAGTGTATATTTATGTTTTTCTTCTGGGAAATGGAAAAGTACATAATTTTTAAATGACAATTTCAGACTGACTGATTTCAAGAAGTACTATTAACCGCAGTTACCATAGTCCTAATGAACACCATTACTATTTAACAGAATATTATTCAGCAATTTTCCCCAGATTTAATTTGAGGTCTAAAGGAAATCATATTGGGAAATACAATAGTCTGCAATGAAGTTAAAAATGTCTCCTATTTGGTAAATACAATAATCACTGTTCATGCTTGAAAATAGATAACAGTTTCTGAAATAGAGTTCACTTTTTTTGTTTGTCTGCTTTTCATTATGGTGTATGGGGTCATAATAAAGGCTGTTTTAAGTAGTGGTGATCCTGGTCCACAGTACTGGTCACAAAGAGCCTCCAATTCTGTTTAAGTAAAGCAATTGCTGGCACTGTAAAATGCAATTCATATAATCATTTCTTTGACAAAATGAGAAATTCTGGCCCATGACTAAACATAGTGCATGAAAATCTCACATGTACTTGTAGAGAAGTCCTCATGAAAAGAAAGAGCTCAGTTTGTGGTGATAGCAGAAATATACTGAACCCAGATGATAGAAAATAGGAGAACCCATTTTGCTTTATGAATTGTTTTAGTTTAGATCAGCATTAATATCTACAGTCAGCTTTCAGGTCTCCATTCATTATCTTGCATTGATTATGACCTAAATATTGGCTGTTCATGCTTTATGGTACTGTGGCTTCAAGGGCTAGAGTAGAAGTGCAGTGTGTGAGGGGATGAGTTGGCAATGCATGTATAACCCCATAAGGAATACAACTGTGTTTTGTCTTAATGCATATTTTAAGATCTGTCATCCACTTTCCTGGCAGAATCCTCATCAGTGTCTGTTATGTATTAGTATAGTACTGGCACAATAGTCTATCACAACTAGAACAAATGAGAAACAAAAAAAATCATCTTTTCTTTCTTTTGTTTTTCAACCAAAGCTTTTGTCTCTTAGCATGAAATAGTCACTAGTCAAGCCTGTCTCCTGAAGCTAAAGTGTCTTATAAGACAATCTAGTGAAGCCTACAAGCCAATGTGTGGACCCTTGCTAGAGTAGGTAAGTCAAGCATCTAGGAAGTCCCCATCCAGTGAGAGTAGGTTCTCAACAAACACATGTAGTGAGCGACAACTGGAAGGATGTTTCCACACCCTTCTTGAACAAAGATAGAAAGCTCCTTCTTAAAACAAGAGTGGAAACTTAAGGGTTTATTTTTCGCCTCTCATTGTTGAGGTTGGAGTTTAAGAAAGTGAGAGAATTATCAACTAACCCATCCCCTGAAGAATGACATATAACTAGTGATTATATTTTACTCTTTATCTTACCTAAAAGTTAGAGCAAAAAAGACCTCACACTAATAAGGAAGTGACTCATCCAGGCATAAAATTTCTTGCTGTCTTTTAAGATAAATTTGGGTCTGAACCCAGAGAGAAGTGAACAATTCCATGTAAGTCAAGAACAAGCTGTAATGGTAACAAGGATGCCAGAGCACATATTTCCACACCTGGGTCTAGAAAACTCTGGCATCTTAATAATATCTTTGTCTTGTACCTGATTGTACCTTGTATGCAGCATTCCTGCTAATCTGTCACTCAAATCCCTCATAACTGTATCTCACTCACCTAGTGATTACTTCTACTTATTAGAAGCTTGTCTCGTAAAAACTAACTTAATAGCAACAATAGTTGTACTTGGGTTTCTCATAGACTGTCCAAGATGAACAGAAGCAAGAATTTATGCTAATAGTTTATCCCTTATAATGTCATGCAAAAATATAAATATCAGATGATCTCACTTATATGTAGTCTATAGATAAGTCAAACAAAAGGATAAGAAATAGCCAAAACTAACAAGCTTCCCATGGAACTGAAACATACATCAAAAAAGGGGGCAGGAGAAAGACAAAACAGGGAAATGAGGAACACAAGGGAAACTGGTGACTACTCACAGGTGATATGGTGGCCAGAGAAACGTGGGAGCTACAACAATGGTAGAAAAAAAATAAGTAAAATAAAAAACAAAAGGAAAAAGTATTAAAAAATAAATTTATTATGTTGATTGCCTGCTTCACATTCTACTTTAGCTTTCAAATGAATAGGTTGTTTTCTTGGGAAATCATTCAAAGTATACCATCAGTGATCAGAAACATGGCTTCTGCAAGTGCTTAGAGTAATTGTGACTAGTAAATGAGTTTTTCTGTTGTTTTCTGTAATTACTTAGGATATAAATTACTGTGCCTAGGTAACAACTAACTAATCCTGCAATACACTTAACTGGACATTAATATGGCTTGAATTTCAGGGACCACCTCAATTTACTGATTCCTGCCAAAGTTTCTGAAAGTATCTTCAAAAGTTTTACACATTTTTCTAAATTTTTTATAGATTTCAGTCTCCACAAAAACTAGATATTTCTCTGCACTTAGTATTGAATTACTAAGTGTTCTGGGAAAATAAAATAGTAAATGTTCAAGCACATCATTCTCAAAACAAGCGCAATCCTATTAAAGAATTAATGTTTATATACATCAAAGAATTATCTGTTATCATGTGAAAGGTATTGAGTTTAGAGTCAGAAAAAATCTTCAAACTCTGGCTCTGCCACTTACATTGCTATGTGAATATAGATAAATCATCTGGTTCTTTATACTTGTATAGAAATTATTGTTATAATGCTTAAATCATAGGCTTGTTCTGGGTTTAATAAAATTAAATAAGTAAATACAAAATATATTATATTTACCATATACATGTAAACATTTCTTGAATCACTAAATCCTGAGGTTTTTGTTTTTGATTTTTGGGGGGTTGCATGTCTATCTTTTCCTTGGACTGGTCATTTCTCCAGAAAGTAATCTCTCCAGGTCTGTCTTATCGTACCTACAGTACCTAATATACCAGGAGAAAAAGGAGCTATGTGATCTCACTGCCTACAATGTAATAAGTCTTAAGTTGTATGAGAACATAAAGAAACCTTTACTTAACTCCAAATTAATGTTTAGATTCTTTTTACAACATTTCTAAGATCTGGCTGCTTATATTCTGCATGAATATAACCAGGGGGAAAAAATGAAAAGCATCAACTTCATATGGTTTATCACTTGACTATGTAACATGAGCTTTTGGCCTTTACTTTTAATGCTTGCTATTTATTTATTGGTTGGTTGGTTGGTTGGTTGGTTGGTTGGTTGGTTGGTTGGTTGGTTGGTACTCAGGTACACATGAAGGATTCACAATAGTGAAAAAAAATAGTGATATTGAAGAATGAGATGGAGGCCAGACATTCATTTGATGGTACTAACATGAGAGTCAGAACCAAAGAATCAAAGGGTTCTCCAGCACACACTAGAGAATGAGCAAGGAATTTTACCTAGGATGTTGATGCTAAGCTAGTAAAATTAAAATAAAAATTATGAGAAGCCTGAGGGGGGTGTGATCAGAGAGTATGATCAGAGAGGAGAGAGATAGCCAGGGAAGAGTAATATCATGGACCCCAAAGAGGAGTTTTAAGAGGACGAAGTTAACAAGGTCAACTATTGAGAGGTTATTCTAAGGCACATTCTGAAGGCACTTCAGATTTGTGATCCTTGGGCTCATTAATAGTGTGATGGGAAGCTGAGTTGAATGAATTGGAAGACAAGAGAATTGGGACACTGAGTCATGGACAGGAAGAGACAGGAAATATAGACCCTCAGTCCTGGCTGGCAGAATGGGTATGACAGAGCAGTCAGGGAACATAAAGCAAGTGAGTGACTGATCTAGAAAGGAGGTGGGCAGAGGTGAACACAGGTATAAGAAAGGTTGGAATTATGCAAAGAGAGAAGGAGAGAATTCTCTGAGATCAGAGAAGATGATGGGAGGAGATGTAAATAAAAACCCATTACTTTGAGTCAAGAACCAAAACTATTTTATACCTATGGGCTTAGAGTTTCTAAATGTTGACTAATATGTGGTCCAGGGCAGCAATTGCAATCAGTGTCTGAAATCCCAAACACACCATCATAAAGAGCTTGCCCCAGAGGTAAAGGTAAAAACTGCCAGGTTGGATTGGGAGTGTGTCTCCACAGAATAGTCTACTTAGGTACTCAAGATGAGATGCTCGGGATATCAATCTCCAATGTCATCTTCAAAATATATTTAAAATCTATAAACATCTCTTTACTCCCACTACAAAGAGCCAGCTCATATGCCAGCATCCACTTCTACAGAAAACTGACAACAGAATGTCAGCTAACTTGGTCTCTACCACACATACTTTAGATCCATCCTGCTCATCATTTACAACACAAATAAATCAGACTTATTTTTTAATTAAAATCTGATTGTGTCTCTTTTTCAAATAAAAATGTATTCTCACATTGCTCCTAGAAAGAAGGGGGGTGGTGATTATGACTCATAACTTTTCTCAATCTTACTCCTTGTTTCTTGCTTCATTGCATGCTTCTCCCATCTTCTTCCCTGTCAAAGTGGTCTTTTGTAGCATCACAAAACATACATACTTTCTCCTAGTTCATGTACTCACTTTACCATCTTTGCTGCAGGAAAACTCTGTGTTACTGAGATTCATTCCAAAATTCATTTCCTCCTAGGATCCTTCTTAGTACTTCTGCTGTATATTCTATAATCCTTATATGTTTAAAGTATAAGGTCATCATATGATCATTAATTGATTCATGCTTGTTCCTCCACTGTATTATAGGATTTTTAAAAGATATTTCCAGATCTTTTTTTGTGTGTGTGTCATGTTACATAGATGCAGAAGCACAGTGACTGGCACATAGTAGATAATCCTAATACCTGCTTCATGCAAGGATGCATGAATGAATTGACTGGTTTTAGATTAGTGGCTTTGACATGAATCTTTAAAGAAAATCACAGCTTCTCTTTGCTTATTTCATGACAGTCTTATGAAAATCTAAAAAGAAAAAATCTGCAGAGGAAAATCTTTTAAGTTCTATTGACACTGTCACAGCTATAGAGGAGACATTGACTGAGTGGGTACATTGAGGAAGGAATTAATTTAGGCAAGCTAGAGAATTCAGTTAAGAATTGAGCTGAGGTTTGTGGTGTGCTTTCTCGTCTGGATTTTTTCTCTCTGTTCCCTGGAGCATGAAGGCAAAGGAGACTGATTGATGACTACCTTTCTGCTTGCATCCTGATGGCAGAAAATGTTCCTTGGTAACATCAAAAGATGTTTCTTTTAGCCCATTGGCATATGAACTCAGAAAAATTTGAGTTCCCAAGTGAAGTAGACTTCAGTGCAACAGACATCTGTTTATATAACAATTTATGTAATTAGAACTGAGTGGAAAGAACGTGTGAGCTAGTATGACAGAATTTCTTTTAAAGCTGTAGAACAATCATTTATACCCATGTTCCAACTGTTCAGAGAGTCATCAAAACATTTCTTGTCAAAGCCCTTTGAGTGAAGTAAATAAAACAGAAGCACTGAGTCTTGATTCCAGAACATGTAAATCTTGCTCTGTTTGATTTTCTGCTGCTTGCATTTTGATGATAAGGCCCCAGTAAGGTTGAAAGAACTGCAAAGAAGGAACTGTTCAGAAGTTTTGCCTCCAGATACACAATCTAAGCACTGAATATCTAAGAACTGCTCAACCTCTCAGACAGGTGGAACAGTCATCCACCAGCAGGAAGTAAAGTATCCTGACCAGCCTGTCCTGGTATGACCCCACATGGTAGTGGTGAGTCAGTCAGTGGACTAAAGGGAAATGAGGGGAGTTGGTTGTTCTATTGGTATTTCCTGGAGAAGCTACTTTAAATTTGCTCATGTAAACATCTGACTCCTGAGAACAACAGACCTTATATGATATTAATATCATTGTCATCATTTATATTATATTATATATATTTATATTATATTATATTACCCTCCCTGGATCCTGCAAGCTCAGATTTTACCTTCCATGGAATAACAATCTAGAAATTTCAATCTGGCATGGGATAAAATGACTTAAAATTACAATTGCTCAAATGTAGATGTGGAAATTTTCTCCAGAAATTACTTACTCACATAGCATGTTTTAATTTTCTCTCTTTCTATAAGCCCCCTCAATTTTAATTGTGTTGAGAAACATATGAAGAACTAATATTCACCCCTCTAAGTCCTTATAAAATTCAACAGGAGGGATATATTTTTGTTTGTTTGTTTGTTTGTGTTTGCGACTAAGTCTTGCTATTTTGCCTGGGGAACCGCAGGTACACGTTGCCCGGGGTACCACAGACTAAAGCAATCCCCAGCCTCCGTTTCCCAGGTAGCTGGGATTACAGGCACACATCACCATGCCCAGCTATTTTTTGAGACTAAGTCTCACTATGTTACCCTGGTGGGTCTTGAACCCACTGACTCAAGCAATTCCCAGTCTCAGCCTTGCTTCATAGGCAGCAATTAAAGATACGCACCACCATGCCCGGCCTTCAACAGAAGGGATATAAAAAGAAGCAAGTGTACTGGATTTCCTGCAAGCAGTCCCAGTATAAATATATCACTGGCTTCTAATTCTTTGCAGCCCGTGGCTGGTGGGCTAGCCTCAGTGACTGGAGCTGGTGCTGGCTTGCTATGTGGGAAATGTCAGACAGGCTAGGTATACATTCAACTTATCAATAGCTCATAAACAAGAGTGCTAGTATAATTAACTGGGTTTGTCACATTTAAAGGAGTCATAAATCAGGTGTGAACTATTCATTGATGTAGATGACATGTGTAATAATAAAGCAACAAGTACTTCTGAACACTTGCAACATGCCAGGCAATGTGATATTTGTCACAACTTTTATAAGCAAATATTGAAGAATTCATGATAAAAAGATTTAGAGATTGCATAAAAATTCTATATTCACATTAATATAAGCAGATCTAACAGAAGATAATCTTTGAAATTTTCATTTGTGTTAAATTACACTCTAGCAATATATTCAGGTATACTAGAGAAGGCTATGTAATAACTGAATGACCATGGATTTCTTCAAAGTAGAAAAACTTTGAACGATCACATGTTTTCTTTGCTTTTGTCTTGTGACAATGAATTATTTCTTTTCCCAAATCTTTTCTGTCTGTGGTATTTTGTGGCCATCTGGTGGAATTCAGAGCCATTGTCTCCAATCCCACTGATACATGAAATTGAGATAACTGGTCGACCTCTCTGTCCAAAGCATGAAACTACTCTCTGTACAAAGCATGAAACTACTTACCCCAAAAACTCTGGATGAGTAACTTCCCATTTGGCTACAATTACTTAGAGAATGTCTCTTACTACACAGTGGAAAAAAACAAAGGAAGAAAGTTTGTAGAGAAAACTTGTTCTAGGTAGGAATATATCCATATACTTACAAAAGGCTTCTTCTCTGGATAGACCAGGGCCACACACTGCTTATCTCCCATCTTCTGAAAGTATCATAAGGTCAGTAAAAACCCTCAATAATTCATGTCTTAGTTTTAAGTAATCCCAAATCCTGAGGACAGGGTATAAGAGGATAGGTACAGGCACAACAGTTTCTATTAGTATTATCACTCTCATCTTATAGAGGTGGACATTCAGAGGGCAGAGTTTACATCCTTGTACACAGTCTTAGGAGCTGACAAAAAGTAAGAATTCTAAATCCATTGCCCTTGAAAACTAGAAGAAAGAAGGAGATTTTATTGCCTGATGGAGCACTGAGGGAAATACCTTTATGCAACATAACAAGACATGAATTCATGTAGCGTTTGAAAGTGGTATAAGGTGCATGGTTAAACCTCTGGGGGGGGGGGTATGAAGAAAAGGGACTTTGAACTGCAGTTACTCAGGGAAAAGCCTTTGCAGGAGATAAGTGTCAGCTTGGACTAAGTTGACCATAAGTGAGAAATGGAAATTTCTCAGATGCCAGTGATTCTTCTCACTGCCCAGGTTGCCAGCCACACTGAGCCCAAACAGGCCACTTGCCTCCCAAAGCTGCCATCTGCCACATAGTTTTGGCTGAGGCCAAATTCAGCCTGCATTAGTTCCAGAGTTCCTTTCTTTGCAAAGTCATCCTGAGGTGAGTCACAGAGAAGTGTCCTCTAAATGACTGCACAGCCCCAAATAAATGACTTTCCTGAAGAAGAGATGACAGCTGAAGAAGCTGCTTACAGGGGGAGGTGCACCCCTGCTCACCTGCATGCGCTTCCCACATCCCCAAGCAGTTCTTGTCATGCACCCTCTCCTCCTCCCCATCTGGATGAAGGAGGAGAAGGGTGGACACCTTATTAAAACCTGGCACAGTGCCAGCCTTGCACAAGCTGTCTTTATTATTCAGTCTTAGAAAAACACCTTGAAAATAAACAGTGACTGTCTCCTATCATGTATGTAGCACTTTAGCAAATTGGAAATGCTTAATAAAAGTCAATGAACCCTACAAAACCCATGACTATTAGCATATATGTTGATACAAATTGAATGTGCAAATCAATAAGAGAATTAATATACTGAGATCTTCAAGATATTCAAGACATAATCATTACATTCAATTGAACAATAATTTTAAAGCAGAATTCATGTAATATCATTATAAATATGCATTTAAAAGGTTTGAATGCTTAATTAGCTTGCAGAACACCTTTTCTGGATGAAAGGATAATTAGGTTTTGCTCCAGCTTTGCTAAATCTCATTTAAAATTTTTTGGTGCTGCACCTCTAATCATGATACCATATGATTTAGAGATAAAACTTCTAATCTGTAGGTTGTACATTCTATTAAAATTGTTAAGTAAATGCTATCACTCAAATTTTACAAAAAATATTTAAAGTAAAAATTCAGTGTGCAAGACTTTTTTGAACCATTTATCATTTGCTTTTGCAATAACTATTTTGAAATAATTTCACATTTGTAGAAGAGTTGCAAGAATAGTTCAAAAGGTGCCACATATTCTGTACTTTGTTTGCCCTAGCTGTGAATATTTTACCATGAGTTTTGAAAGACAGATATAGACAAGTGTATTCATACATATATGAATATATTTCTATATGCCACATATAAATTTTAATTTTTCTGAACCATGTAAGAGTAAGTATGATGCCCTTTTACCCATTATATCATCACTATAACTACCAGGCTATTAATAGCATATTTATGTTATTATCAAATCTTCAACTTGCATTAATTTCCCCAGATGTCACAATTACTGCCTGTTAAGCAAGAAAAAAAATCCATACTTTCATTTTTTAAAAAGCCTCAATTGTATATTATATTTCTACTACCTAACACTAACATATGGGTTAATATAAAATGGACTTCCACTAGTGATCATCTGGGATGATACATGTGACTGAAAGATTAGACAATATAGCCACTTCCTCAGTAAAATTCACAAATCATCATGACTAGTCCCATCCTTGACTAGTCTATGTGGTTGTAATATATAAATGAAAGAAAAAAATATTAAAATTTCATGGTACTACTTTATTATATTTACTTTTTTTGACAAATTAATTTTTAATAAAAAAACTGATCCTAAACAAATAGTATAAAACAAATAGCATAAAAACAACAACAACAAAAGAATATCCAAATATTCATCCCAGACTAAGCAATTTTCAAGATATTGCCAATCTTTTCTCATTTATCTTCCTTCTCCCTTTTGTTGCTTTTTTTAAAATAACTTTTTATTGAGGTAAAGTTGGTTGACAACACTGCATTTAATTCACAGGTACAGGTTCACACCTCTTCAGATATATGTCACCGCACCATCTCCACGACCTAGGCACCCCTAGTTTCTCACCACGCTCCACTGGCTCCTCCACTCGGCTCACATACCCCACCTCTGGCAGTCCCAGTTCTCCAGTCATACTTCTAGGGTTGACTTCGGTTTGGTTTTGTCTGAACCTTTGTTTTGTTTCTCTATATCCCACATATGAATGAAATCACCCTGTGTTTGTCTTTCTCCTTCTGACTTAGTTTGGTTTGTTTATATTTCAGGCAAAGGCATGAGCACAATCCCCACTGCCACAAATAATGCAATCACACTTCCTGCATTGGCAGACCTGCAGGAGTCAGCTTATCCAGAATGCAATGGATGAAGCTTGCCTGGAAAAACCACCTGGATGACCACTGAACCTTCCCTGTGCTGGCTCATTATCCCCTCCAGTTCCATCCAGGCCACAGAAATAGATATAAAATGCAAAAACAATGGGGAAGTTCCTAGGTACTTCCCCTTTTGTAAAGATATATTCATATATATATTGAGGTGAAAAAGATATGGAAAACCCCTATTAACTGGGGTTTTATGTGCAAAACAGCACCCGTGGTCACTGTTCAGGTTTCAGCTAGAGACTATGGTTCTGACTAGCTTCGTTTATGTCAAGGAGACCTCCCTCATCAACCATTTTGATCCTGTTTCAAGTTGGATCACTCTCCACTGCCTGATTTTGTGACCCAGGATAAGAAGCAGCAGATGAGAAACAAGTAAGATCCCAAGCGCTTGCTGTAAATCCTGTAAAGAGTATCTGGACCATCCTTGAGAGGCTAATAGGGGCTGCTAGCTAGATGAAATTGTGAAGCTAAAGATAGAGAAACTTGATAGACAGCACTGGCATTTGTTGGCATTAGTTGGCATTTCAAGTGATTTTCTGTTTTTCCTTGTGTTTCAGTGTTCAAGGAGGAACAATGATAATTTTTACACTAAAAATTGTAAAAGATTTAAGAAGCAAGCTCTGTGCTAACTTTTTTATGTGGGACATAAAAAGATGTGTATTGTAAGAATAAATGGGAATTACTATGCAGTTGCAAAACAAATAACACTTTTGCAAATAAAATAGCACTCTCTCATTCAGTACCATATTGTACTTCTGTATCTGAAGTAGTTCGTACAGTCACTTTCATCTAATATCTCATGTCTCTTAGATATGTCCCTATTCCTCATCCTATAATTAATCAAACTACTGCCAATTCCATAGTCATTTTCCCCTAATTTTTTCTTTTATTTTCATTCCTGTTTTTGAACCTTCATTTTCTCTTTACTAGTTTGTCTAGTCAACTGGTACTAGGCTGAGCTGAGTAAGAAACTAAATCCAAAATCTTCGTGGCTTAAAACATTGCAGGCTTAGTTCTCTCATGCATCAAGTTCAGCAGTAGCAAGATAATTCTTCTTCATAGCTGTCCTCTCTATCACAACACACAGATTCTTGTTGTGATGATGGGGCACCATCTCAACTGTGGTCCCCCACTATTACCTTCCAAAAAAGGAAGAGATAGGTTGAAGGAACTGTTTTTACTTTTCTCTGCTTCACCCTGGAAGGCATAACGGTGGCCAGAACACTTCATTCACCTGGTCCTAATTAAGTGAAAGGTGGACCAGAAAAGAGGAGTGCCCTGGACAGTCAGGGAGTATCACACCCCTCTGCCACAGCCAACACTTCCTTTGATTTCAAATCCCCCCTCCACAATGTTGCTAAGACATACTGTATCTAAGATACAAGTTGACCAAGTAGATCTTTTCTTGATTGTGAAAATTTTTTTCAGATGACTGTGTCCCATTTCTAGTACATTTCTGCAAACCCATCTCACTTTGTGGAAGTGAATTTTTCATACTCTTGAGCTGAATACATGCAACAATACCTAAATAATATTTTAAACTATAATAAAAGTACACAAAGATGTATATGAGTTTTTGTATCAAAATGCATGGTGAACAAAAACTCGTATTGCTCTCATTTTCCTTCTTTCTATTATGTAAATGTTAAATATTTAAGGTATTTAAAATTGAAATTTTACTTATATCAGATTAATATAATTGGCATTCTAAGCTGGATCCTGTGATGGAGATCATACAGCTAAATTCAGTTGGGAAGCATGCACTAGCCCACTGAGCTGTAAACATATTCAGAATAATCTCCATAGCCTCTGTTTGCATCTTTAATCTGATTTCTTGCCATTTTCAGCTTCCCACATGATTCTCCAAAAATTGTGATTGTGAATCATTTATTTAGGGATTCCAAAGCCCATCCCTTGTACCAGTTACCTCTCATCTACAAATAAAATATATGTGTATAGAATATATGTATAGAGCCTGTGAGGGAGGGGTATGGTCAGAGAAGGGAAAAGAGGTGATAGACCTTGGATCCCAGGGTCATGAACTTTAGACAACCTGTCATCTCCCCAGCCCCATCCCAGCAGGGGCATAAAATGGTTGCTCAGGCTGGGAGCAGTGAGTACCTATCTGGGCATCCATGCCTAGAAGCTCCCCAAGGAGCAACTTATGTTATTACAAACAGAATTACCTTGAGATGGCTTTCCCAGAGACATTATTATTTCCTATAACCCATTACCACAGGCAGAAGAGCTTCAAAACTATAATGTAAGAACTATTTAAATGGCAATAGACATAAATTATTTCTGTCATTGTAAAAAAAAAAAAAGACCTAATCTGTATGATTGGTAGACATTATCTTTAATATGTTTTGTTCAGTGGTATTTGTGGGAGTAGACAACGAAGACCTCAGAGGAGAGTATATTATCCACAGGAGTCAGGGAGATGCTTAAAGATACACATTAAAAATTTTAATGTGTTGCATTTGTACAATATGTACAATTTGTGCATTTGTCAGAAATGTGTGTCTTTGAGACTTATGGGAGATGATCATAAATTCAATTAGGCAGTTTCTCCAGTAGTAGCACTCACCAACACTGCATAATTACACTCCCACATCTGGATCTACAAGATACAGCACTTCAACTCTGAACAATATCTTTAGAGAAAAGGGGTATTTAAGTTTTCAGTGCAGTATCCCTGAGTCTAAGACAGTAGATAAATCACCTAAAATATTCCTCCTATTATCACACAGATACAAAGACCATAACACCTACACTAACTCAGTGTTTTTCCAAAAGCTTAAAGGACTTTGTAAATTGCCTTAAAATCGCAACTTGCTCCTTGAGAGCGACCTAAGCATGAAGGTGAACATTCCACATTTAAGGATTCATCTATCATTTGCTCAACCTCCCAGTTACTTACATTAGACATTTCTGGTTAGGATAAAGGTCAGCATTTTGTATTCTCAGAAAGAGAATGTCAGCTGATTCCAGAGAAGTAATGTACTTTGCTACTGGGGTGATTTATTTTAGGCACCTTAATTTTTAGCTTTCATTCCAAAATGGACTCATTTTGTCATTTAATAGTATTCTACCATTCAAGCTGTTCAGCCAACTCTTAGAAAGGATTAATCCATTTCAGCATCAACAGCAAGATGGACACTCTGGTAGAGCAGATGTACACTGTTCTCTGTAATTACTTTCAGCTTTTGCTTTGCCCTTTACTGTCTGTTTGAAATTTAACCTTAATGGAATCAGAATGGCATTTACCCAAGGATCAGCTCCAGATTGTGTGAAACTCACAAAAATAAAGGTTATGACATAGTAAGTCTACTAATCGCCTTTTGTGATTGGAATTGGTTCACAGTTACCTTGGAGTAGAAGAAATGAAGACTACCTCATGTTTACCCTGAGGTAAGGGACTTTAATCATTTCTCTTCCCATTGTGCCCCTTCCCATCAACCTCTACTACTTGCTATGAACCTAAGAGTAGCAATCCAGAACACTAAGGTAGATCACCATAAAGGGTGAGCCTCTCTGTTGAAATGCAAATGGTTGAGATGCCAACAGACATTTAGAAAGTAGAAACTGAGTTGGAAACTAGAAAGAAAGGGCCAGAATGTGAGAGAAAGTTTAAGGACTGAATGCCTAAATCAAGTCAAATGGAATCAAGCAATGTTCCAAATCTATAACACAGTTACCAGAGCCCAGCTTGGGATGAGAAGGAGACATTCATTTTTCCTCTATTAATGATAGCTAGATTTGCTTATGTCATGTTTTAGAAGTGCTATAGGATGAAGAAAAATTTTTCATTTAAAGAACTGGCTACTGAACTCCTCTTGGAGGAACTGTCTTCCTTTGAAGGAGTATCTTGGTAAGTAATTAGGAGGAAAAAAGCCCCGACTAGAACTCTTCCAGACTTCAGAGGAGAGAAGAAGGTTATCTATATGACCCACCATGGAAATTGGATTCCTGAAAGTGAATGGTCAAGAGAAATAAAGGCAGTGACTAGGAGAGAGACTCAAGACTTCCAGAAAGAGTAGAAAGAGTCATTGACAAATCCCTACAGGATGATCGAAATTGACTGATAAAACCTCCCTTTTAATTTCCTGCATTGAGTGGTATTTTGATAGTGATTTGTAATTGTATTTTGAAGTTTTAGACATCTTTTGAGGAAGCCACAGAAAGATGCTCTCACTGGAGTTAGGACAGAGCAGGATGAAGCAGCTGAGGCAATCACTGAAGAGGAACACTAAGGAGCCCCAGAACTTACATTCCTCGGACATCACTGGGGTTTACAGAATGACTTCTTGCTTTTGTAGACTATAGAACTAGCAAAGGGTTAAGTCCATTTTCTGTATATCTTGAAGGGCAGATCTCAAGCTTCCATATAGGTAATAAAACCTTCACATCCAATCATCATAACATCTCCATGGGAAAGATTCTGTTGTTAGCAGCATCCTGAAGATGAAATTTGGACTCAGAATCATTCCTAAGGTCACACATCTACTAAGCTGCAGAACAGGATTACAATATTAACTTTACGTCGTCTGGCTGCAGCCTCAAGCAGTTTAACATAAATCTTTGCCTCATATATTGAAACTCAATCCATGCACAGTCAAATGGCAGTTTTCAAGATTAGTTTTTGGCTGACCTCACCATGGTGAGATTCCACATTCTCACTATTTAAAGTTCTTTCCTTTCAGCATTTAAAACAATCAGATGGTGCCGATCTTCATGGTAAAACTATTTCAACTATGTTTTTGTAATTCCTTTTTTGCATAATTAAATGTCTTGAAACAGCACCTGTTTTCTCCCTGTATTTACACTTTCTATTCACTTGTTGTCTGCTACACCTGGGGGTCTCCATGCCCAGGTAAGTGATGACCTCTCAAACCCAATGCTCAACAGACACCTTCAACTTTCACCTCATTTACTCTCTTTCCCTTCAGAAATCCCTGGTCCCCTCTTTGTGCAAGCTTTTCAGTTTGACTTTATGTTTGCATCTCTGACACTCCATCTATTTTCTTTTTGTATAATTCTTTCTCTAGTTACTCCTAAATGCCTGTGTGCCCACTGGTTCCTCCAACCCTCCATGTTTACCTGAAGTTTTTATCCTGAAGTCCACAGGTGAATCTTGTATGGTGGTAAGGGAGCTTCCTGAAATTGATGTATATAGTTTTCTTTATGTACATTTTTCTCTGAGCAAAGGATTATCATTAATTATCTCCACAAATATTTGAGGAGGGTGTGCATTGTGCTAGATTCTCTTGGTCCATAAAATAAAGACATTTTCAAATTAATCTGAAAGTAAACCTGTACTCCCATGTTTATTGCAGCACTATACATTATGGAAATAACCTAAATGCATACACAAGAGAGTGGATAAGAAGATGTGTCACATATACAAAATGGAATATTACTCAACAATCAAAAATAATAAAATCATACCTTCTGTGGCAACATGGATGAAGCTGTAAGGGTTTATGCTAAATTAATGAGCAGAGGAAAAATACCAGATGGTGTCACTTAGATGGTATCACTTAGATGTAGAATATTGAGAAACCAAAGAGAGGATCAAATAAAGACAAACTTAAAGGACCCTTGAAATCTGTCTCTAGAACTGAGGCATCCAGAAGGGTGGGGAGAGAACAAGGTAGAGAAAGAGCAGCGTCAAATATGGTATTTCAGTAGTGAGTGTGCTATGGTGTGGCGACACCTGAAGAAGGAAGTTCTATGCTTCCAAAAAACAAACAAGGATATAAGCCAACAGTTATTCAATAATGACTAAATAATCAATTAGTAGTTTGTAAAAGCTCATAAAGATTCATATGAACTTATATTAGGCAATAACTTCTGAAGTCAATCAATTAGTAAATGGTATAATATTTTATGCTGTATATATATTTTATATAAATATATATTTTATACAAACATATACATTTATATTTTTATATCATGTTGTGATGAGGGTCATAGAAAAATAAAACAAGGCAAAGGGGATCCAGAGGGTAGTAGGTGTTGATTCTGATGAGGGCAGTTAGGGTTGATTGCATTGAGAAGGCAGTGATTATCCAAAGACTTGAAATTTGTGGAGAGTAACCCGTGTGTCTGCCAAGTCAGTCAGCAGAAACAGCAAGTTTAAAGGTCTAAGGGCATGAACTTGTATGAAATCTTCAAAGAACAGCAAAGGAGCAAGGAGAACATTGTAAGGATGCCAGCTTAGATAACTGATGTAACCCAGGTCACACAGAATTTTCAGATAACTCCAAGTACTCTTACCCTAAGTGAAACAAGCATTCATTGTAGGGTTTGGTGCCTAAATGGCATGTGATCAGGTTTATGTTTTGAACAGATCACCCTGGTGATTGCATGAAATGTATAGGGGAAATAGCAGTAGAGAGGCCAATTGGGCTATATTGATGCTGGCAGGTTAGGCAAGAAAGGACAGATTAGGCTAGAGGGATTAGGGGAGATAATGTCAGGATGGGGAGGAACCTAGACAGGTCAGTTTGGGATTAGTGAAGATACATCTACTATATATCAAAGTGGCAATATGAAACAAGCAATTGAGTCTACAAGTCCAGGACTTCAGAGAATAGCCCAGACTAGAGCTAGAAATTAACATGTTAGGAATCATTAACATGTAACTAATGTTTAAAGCTATGAGACAGGATAATAACTAAGGAAACAAGTTTGATGGGGAATGGAGAAACATCTGAAACTGAGTCCTTGGACCTGAAAATTTTTGAGACTAGGTTTCACTATTTTTGCCTGTGGATGCTCACGTTGCCCGGGGTACCATAGACTCAAGCAATCCCCAGCCTCAGTTTCCCAGCTAGCTGGGATTATAGGCATGTGCCACCACACCCAGTTATAGTTTTTTGGAACTAGGTCTCGCTACATGGCCCCGGAGGACCTCGAACCACAATGCCTGTCCCCAGCTGTGGCTTCCTAGGCTGCTGCTTATAGGCATGCGCCACCATGCCCAGTCTGAAAAATTTCTGAGATGATAGAAAAGACAATGTACAGGAAGAAACCAGCAATGAAGAAGAAAATCTGAAGAGGTTGGGCTGCGGGAGTCAAATGAAGTGCAAAAGAGGAAGGAGTGACTGAATATACCAAGGTAACAAGGAGGGACAAGAACTGAAATGGATCTAACCATGGAGAGATTCCTGGTCACTTTGACAAGAGAAGTGGAGCCCAAAAGATGAGACCTGATTGCATCAAGGTTAAGAATGAATACAAGAAATTGAAGTTTCTTGAAGACAAGAAATTGAAGTCTTGTAGCAAAAAATACAAAAATGATTGTCTCTGAAAGATATTATTTTTTAAATGGAGAACTGTTTCAGTTTGTGTGTTGATCAGAATGAGCACCCAGAGTGAGAAGTGGATGAGATTGGAGAGAAGGCAATGCTTGCAGTGACATTCATGAGCAGGCAAGTAGTCATAGGTTCTCCAGTAGGAGTGTGGAAGCTTTATGTATGCTAATGGACAGCAAGGCGGCATGCTGATGGGGGGGTAGATGTGCTAGAAGTTTTTTATGATATTTTCATGGAAAGTATCCCTAGTTCTTAGTGAACTAGAAAGCAAATTTTTATACTGAAAGTGAGGACAGGATGGGACTTAAATGTTTGAAGAAATAAAAGGAGACAAAAAAAACACCATCTAGTATAATAAGAGGTAAGGAAATCTTATCTGAAAGATAAGGACCTACTTGAAATACAAGGTCAGGAATGTAAAAATGATACCCACCAGTGTGCTTGTGTGTGTGTGTTTTCCCAAACATACTCAGAGTTGTACAACTCCAGACACTGATAGTAGGCAAAGGATTGAGGGGTATTGTTCTTTCAAATACAGTGAAGCAAGAGACAACCAGAAAGTGAACAGAATAGTTGACCATGAATTTGAAAACTCATGAACCTTGGAAAGTGCAAAATTGATAGAGGAAAACAGTGCAAATGATAGATATAAACACCAGATTGTGGGTCCCAGTGGAAGCAGACACATGGGTGTGTTGGCATATTAGAGACAGTGAGTTACTCACACAGGAAGTAGTGCTAAGAGAGTGAGACAAATGAATATTAAGATTTTGGAGGGAATGGATGTGTCGGTAAAATCTAGAGTATGATCATGTCAGTAAAAAAGCTGTGAAAGAATTTAATACCTACAAAATGGTAAGAATCCACCTCTCTACAATTTTTTTCTGATATGTCTGACTCTAAATATAGCATGTTTTGAGATCATTTCCTGTCTACATATCTAATTAGACATTCTCTACTTGCAATCTCCACTTGCATTTGAAATAAGTACCTCAAATGATTCATCCTGGGTTAACTGGCTGGCCCTTCCTTCACCACCAGCAGACCAGGGGGAGAATATCATTGATTTAACTCACTTAGGACAGTCAGAATTCACTACATTCCTTTCCTTCCAGGCAACATTAAAATAATTCACAATCTCTGTTGATATAATCTCCTAAATATATTTTAGATCAGTCATCTTTTCCTGTCTCCTCTCCCACAGACTGAAATATATAACCTCACAATTTCAGAGTTGGATTATGGCACCAACTTCCCAGTCTATTTGCTCTGATTTTGGCCATTTGCAAACCTGTTGCCTGTGTTCCTTTCAAGGTTACTATTTTCAACATGCAGACCTGTTTATCATGTTTTAGTGAAACTCTGTATAGCCTTCAGAATAAGGTCCACACACCTTAGTGAAACCAGGTAGCAGGTTATTTTCTTGTGCCTACCTAACTCCAGCCTCACATTTCTAAATCTCAGCAAACCACCATTACCTAGTGCTCCATTCACACTGAATTACAATCAACCCCTCAGAGACAAGCCTGTTTCTTCTACTCTTTACCTTATTAAATGCCTTTTTCTGTCTCCCAAATATGCTCACTCCCTTCCCATCATCTTCTTTACCTACCTGACTATATTGCTCATCCTATATAGCCAACTCAACCTTGTTACCCCTCCAAAAACCTTCTCAGGGGTTCTCAGTGGGCTAAGGATTTCTACCTATTATTCCCAAATCATCATGTTCCCATATACATCAAGACATTTTCCAAATTGTAAAGTAGATCCTTTAAATTTGTGAGCTCATGGAAGGCAAAATATGGTGTTTTGCTTTTGTTTGTTTTTTATTGTTCTTAGTTGACTTTTCCGCATTAACACAATATTTGTGTGCATAACAGGCAAATAATTGGGCTCCTGAATCAATGACTGGAACTTAAGAGAATTCTACCTTAACGGCGGCTAAGTCTATCCCCTCCTGGATTCCAATTACACAAACATTCGCAAAGATTGCAATTATTTTATAGTTACCAAAGCACTGGAGAAATGTTGGCAGCACAGAGCAGGCACTTGGTAAACATGAGCTTCCTGGTGATGTCTCAGGATCCAGCAAGATCTCTGTGTCTGCCAGCAACCTCAGGTGTGTCAACACAGAACTTAACTGCATGCAGGCCTCACACTGCAGTATCAGGCCCCAAAATTGTTTCCCCCAAAGCAAGTGCAATCACAGCAAGCGTTCACTCAAGACTCAGTAACCACCATTCTGACGACAGGACAAAATTGTTTTCTGCATCAAATTTATGTGAAACTAAAGAATAAATCAATTTGAAGATGAAGATAAATTACAGAGATCCTAAAATGAAATCCCCTATCTTTTTTGGCAAATAAATTGTATGAGGTTATCATCATTATGCAATAAATCTGGCAAACCACTCCTGAGAAGAAAAACCACCAAACCAAAGAAATAGACACCACTTTGATGTGAAAAAAGAATTTCTCTGACTTGGTCTCATTGTCTCATTGCAGCAAACGACCTTCACTTTTTTAGAAGCTATTCTGCCTCCTCTTCTTTAAGGTCAGATCTCCTTCACCTCCACAGATTCCCCCCCCCCCAGCTCCTATTTATGCCTTTTTCCCAATCAAATAAAGCACCAGACTTCCAGTGGAGGGAGCAGAGTGGGTTTGAAAAAAATCTGGAATATTGGCTCTGACTCACAGATGGAATGTAGTGTCAAACAGGACAATAAGAGAGTAGTTCAATTGCAGGTTCTTAGAGTTTATCACTGTAAAACAGTTTCACATCGTTCACCACAAATGTATTAAGGCAGCACCAGGATGAGTAACAGAAGACATTGAAACAGAAGTGTAACAAGGGAAAGTTTGTGGCTCAAGGCAAGAAGCCCTGAGCTTGAAGCTCAACGCTGCCTCTGACTCACAGCCCAAATTTTTATATGCCATTTCTTCAGCCTGCTTGTTCCTTAAATTCTCCCTCCATAAAATAGAGGTTATGTCTTTATGCAAAGGACTGTGAAGAAGAGTATGGAGGTTGCACATGATGTGCCTAGTAAAGGGTTTGACATGGTTGACAACTAATGAAATATACCTGTTCTCTCAAGGAGTCTACGATTCACCTGGGAGGGGAAAATTTCCATAATTTGCCATCATAAACTGCTATAAATATCATCGAGCATGTCCCCACAGGAGATGAGACTAGGGAGTAATTAATCCTACTGGATGGGGTGGTAGAGAAGACTTTATAAACAGACCTCGGGATTTGCTGTAGTTGATAACATTAACCAATTGAGCTTCATAAATGTCAGCAAACATATTCCAGCAGTTCTGTTGTAAAAATAAATACATTTCCCCTTAACATCACACCCCTTCCAATTAGCATTCATCTCATTTCCCTTCACAGTAAAATATAAGGAAATATCTGCTGCCTCCATCTCCCTTTCTCCCTTCAAAATACTTCCATCAGAATGATGTCCTATCCACTGAAACGATACCTTGCTGTCACACTAGGCACTCTTTTCAGGCTTTGTATCTCCCCCTCCTCTGCCAGGGTTCAGCACAGGCCCTCTCTCTCTACCCTAACGTCTCTTCTTTAAATGATCTTCCTAATCACCTGCCTGTAAGTACAACTTGCTCCCTGCTGACTCCCAGATTTATACCTTCTGCCCAAACCTCCCTCTTGAGCACCAAATTTTTCAATTTCTGAACAATGACTGCATTGATTAACTTCCAAAAATGTCTAAATCAACTATGGGTCCTGCCAAACTTTCCTCACAAAACAAAAAAAAAAAAAATGTACTTGTTCCTCCTTGCCTGGTGAATATCAACATCATGGCCACTTTGGATTGTTCCCTCACCCCTTTTCTGATGCCTCATTTTGACCTATTGACTCTACCTTCTGTTCCTTTCCTTTCCTTCCATCTCTACTTCAACCACCATCAGTGACTAACTCTTTTCTATCTTTCACCTAGACTCTGAAATACACCTTTCAAATGTTCCTCATTACTTTCTCTACAATGTCTTCTCTAGTCTCTACAAAGTAGTTTAAGGGACTTCCATAAAGTGCATTCCCCTCTCAAAAACTCTGCCATGACTTACCATTTCACTAGGGAACAGAAACCTTCGTACCTTGCCATAACCATGGGAGCCTTACAGACATTGGTCCCATCTGCCTCTTACCACTGAGCCCTGTCCTTCCCCAATTCTTCACCATGTTCCCACATAAAAGGTATATTTCTGTCTCTCAAAAGCATCAACTTCTTTATATTTAGTGAAAAAAATAAATTTTTGCTCTGCTTTACATGAAATTAAAACACTCTTCCCTTAATCTCTGCAAGACTAAGATCAGGAATTTCTCCTGTTTCAGATGTCAGCCCCAAGGGCCCCTCCTCAGAAAGGAGATTCCCCAACTATTCCTAGGGAATACTGCCCATGGTCTCTCTCATGTTACACATTTTATCTGTTTCAAATCAGTTATTCCTTCTTGAATTTATGTTATCCATCTGCTTGTTTACCCTCTCAGATGCTCTGCTACTAAAGCACAAGACTTAGGAGAGAACAAAACTCATGTTGCTTCATTTTTGGTTAGATCAGTGTGTAGTACTTGATAAATATTCACATTTATTGAATAAATGAACATAACTCTAGAAATGCTTGGTAAGAAGAATGCTGGATTTATTAAAATTAAACTTTAATGGAGGAAGAGGAATGAATAGGAAGAGCACAGAGGATTTTTTTTTTTTTAGAGCAGTGAAACTGCTCTGTAGGATATTAGACTAGTGGATAAATGTCATTATAAAGTTATCCAAACCCTTAAAATTTGCAAAAGCAACAATGAACCCTTAATGAGAACTATAGACTTTGAAGTGAAAATCATGCATAAATGTAGGTTCCTCAGTTGTAATAAAAGATGTTGATAAGGGAGGCTACACACATCTGGGCCAGAGGTGGATGGGAAATTTTGCACTGTCTACTAATTCTGATGTAAACCTAAAACTAAGATTCAAATTGCAAATTTTTAAAAATTTAGCTATAATATTCTATATACTTTTACTTGTCTTTGCCTTTAGTCTTCTAAGTGTAATTCCTCTAGATGTTTCATATCCCTATAAATGTCACTGAGACTCTGCTGACTGGTGAGAGCAATAGTATATTGGAGCAGCTTCACTCACAGATGATCTCTGGGCTATCACAGGTGTCCACAGAGGTTATCAAAAAAGGCCCAATTCATGTTGCTGGGTCACATCACCCAGCTCTGAAAGGGATCATGCACTAAATAGTATCTTTAAGGCATTTACTTCCTTCAACAGAGAGTGAAAGTACATATTTTCTGAAACTTTTCAGGTGTATGTGAAATTGAAGAATAATGACAGTATTTTACATTCAGATGTTCAACCATACTCATTTAACTAGAAAAATATCTCTAGCAATAAAAAAAAGTAGGAGAAATTCAGAGATGATCCAGAACAGTCATATCTATAAAAAATATTCAAAGTAAATAAGGAATGTTAGGATATCACTTAGTAAGGTTAGTTAGGCCCTCATTCCTTCCTTAACAGGAATTTTTGGGAGGTTTGCATAAAGGTGATTGACAAATTTGCTATGGGAACCAGGCTATAAGACTGATCACTTTGACCCCTGAAAAGGGAAACAGAGCCAAGACAATTCTGTGTCAAAGGTCAACATTCAAGAGCAGCCTCCCACCACTACCCAGGCCAAACCAACTCCCCAAGGATGGAAAGTCAGTGGAACAGGGCGTACACAAGTACAAGCAAATAGGCACATAGAGAGGGCAGGTTTGCCACCTGCAGACAGATAATGGGAGTGCCAGAGCCCTCAGTGGACTTTACAGCTTTAGTGCTTTCAGGGAACCGGGTACACAGTCTGACTAGGCAAGGAGGCTGCGCCAATTGTATGGCAAGCAGGAAGGCTAGGAAGGCCAGGCAGGGCAGGGGTGCTGGGCTGGGTATGAGGTCTTAGGAGGCAGGCAGGCAACCAAGCCCTCAGCGCCCCCATGAATCTTTACACTTTCTCTGGGCACTCCCTCTCACCTCGTCTGTAGTTACCACACTCACCCTCAAAACCTAGTGCTGCTGGCTGTATTAGTGTCAGCACTGCTGCTGCCACCTTCAGCCCTGCTTCCAGACTCAGGTATGCCCACTTGGATGTGCACATGCCCGTGTGCTCTGGGTCCACATGCGCACAAATATGAGCATGCATGCTCCCAAGTAAATTCTGCGTTAACAAGATCAAGGTTACAGGTGGTAGCCACAGAATTGAGGCAGAAAAAAAGCCAGATGAACTCATTTACCCTAAAAAAGGGAGCCCCAAATCTTCATGCACAGTCCTCTCCTGTTTCTCCAGCTGCTTCTCTCAGTGGTGTATTTCAATAAATTCCCCCTTTTCTGTTCTCCACTTTGTCTCTGGTGAATGAATACATCCCTGCACCTCCAGCCTCATGCTAATCTCCCTCTAGCAAGGAACTCAGAACACTTTCTAAACTACATTCCTCTCGAGAGGTCTCAAGTGCTCTCATCAGATAGATTTGTCTGAGAAATTCTCAGTTACTAGAAGCCTGGAGATGAAACTTTCTGCCACTGCAGGATAGGACTGATTTAGGAGTAACCTTCTAGCTTTCCTCTCCTGTTTGCCCAAGTACCAAAGGATTTTTTTTTTTTTTTTTGAGACTAGGTCTCACTATTTTTGCCTGTGGAACCACAGGTTCACATTGTCCAGGGTACCACAGACTCAAGCAATCCCCAACCTCAGCTTCCCAGGTAGCTGGGATTCCAAGGGATTTTATTTATTTATTGATTGATTGATTGATTGATTTAATTTATATGTAAATTTCACATCTTTGCAATCCCAGGGATTTGCCCCCCTTCCCCCCCTCCCCCTTTCCCTTCTGTCCATTGTTGTGTGCTTCAGTTTGGTGCTCAGCCTGTTTTGTCTTTTCCTCATGGCTTTTATTTATTTTTTTTCCTTCACTATGTCCCATATATTAGTGAGACCATTTGACTTCTGTCTTTCTCTTTTTGACTTCTAAGTACATCCATGTTGTCAAGAAGTCGTCTAATTAAAACTGTATTCAGACACAGTTCTGACTTGTTATATTCTAAAAGAGATAGTGATCTCACAAGTTCTAGAAAACCAAATCCCTCATACAGAGTCAATACCACGCAATAAGGGGCACTACATCTGGCCAAGGACAGTGCCCATGGAGTTTACAAGCTACAGAATTCTTCATCTGGCTGCATAATTGCAAGACAACTCAGGTTCAGGGGACAGTAATGGGATTTGTTTAACAAACAAGGGAAAACAAAGAGTCACTGAGGTCACAAGTGGCTAGTTATCTCATCCCAGTTATTGTCCAAAGAATTTCGGACTTTTACTTAAAGTCCTAAATAAAAGGCATCCAAGATAGCATCTTCCTGCCACTAAATACCTGGAAGATGAATCCCAAACAAAAGGGCCAAGATGGCATCTTCCCACCACTGAAGACCTAGAGCATGTGGCAACTGGAGGCAGCAGACCAGGGAATCCAACACACAAGGACAGTAGAAGATGCTCACTCCAGTCACCAAGATGCACCCAAAACAATAACAGATGGTGTCAGTCAAGCAACACTGAGAACAACAGCAGTAGCCCAAGAACCTGGACAAACAGCCTCAGGCACACAGCTCCAGGCCCTTGCCTTTGCCTCAGGGCTGTAACAACAGCAAAGTAAATGTTGCAGAACTTCTCTCCTCCCTGAGGAGGCCAGCTGCTGGAAGTTTTTCCACTAGGCCTTCCGAAGCCAATAGCTACAATTCAGAAGACCAGCTTGGTGATGGTTAGAATGGCTGACTTGGGGGAGTTCCTTCTGCAGTTTCTTATATCCTCTCCAATTCTTTCTTGCCTCCTAAGCATATCTCAGCTGGTGCTATTTCTCCTCTCCTGAACCCACCTCAATCCCAGGGTTGAGATGTGTAATAGCCTTTGGCTTCGACCTTGCCTGGTCCCTGGTTGCAGAGTGACTTGGTGATATTCTGCTGCAGTGAGATGACTGAGGGGCCTTACAAGTCCCAAGGCCATGCCACTAAATCAGTCTTAGACTTTCTTGAATTCTTCAGTACAAAGTTGCCACCACACTTGTAGGGTCTCTTATCCTGTGAGTGTTCCTGGCAATGATGAAAAATAATACTGTACTTTCAAACACAGTCACTTTGGGATATTGTATCATCATTGGTCAGTTGCACAATCAACCTCATATATGATCAATCTTCATTTTTGCCTCTTGTACTAGGTAATTGGTCATCTTTGTGTTGAAAGTTGAAGCCACAGAGACGGAATAGATGGATTTGCCTCCTGTTGTCCTATTACTCAAAGTGACCTTCCCGAACCACCCCTGGATCCCAGAACATTCAGCACTGAACAAGTCAGACAAAGCTCCAGAGAGTGCGCTTGAAATATCTGTGTTACCATCACTTTAAAATGGACAAGGGAAAAGTTGCTTTATTAAATTTTGACAACCCTCAAACAAAGTGAATACCATTCAAGGTGACACTTACTGTCAAGAAAATCTTGCTACTTGGAGAATATTTTTCAATACTCGGTGCACATTGGAATCACCTGGGGAACTATTTTTTAAAATACACCAAGAGGTTATGATTTAATTGGTCTGAGGTGGGATGTTTCTAATGAGCTGCCAGAGTTGAAACCACCACTTAAACGCGTGGGTTAGTAGAACTCCAGCTTCCTAAAAACTCCCTAGAACCTCTGGTATGGCAGTGATAACCTTTGCAGCTAATAGTATAGACAAGTATGGAACAACAAGGTAACTGAAAAAATAGTTCAATTGGTCCTGAGACTCACTAAGGTGGAATAGATCCATTCTACAGTCTGACGGTGTTCATCACAATTGTGTCATGTTTATGATTATTATTTTTGATAGATCAAATTGAAGACAAACACTCCTGTTCGTAGCTTATTTTGGCTTTGTTTTTTCTGATGATGCTTTGGTAACATTGCTTTCACATTCTAAGTTTACATTTTCCAAACTGACTTTCATAGAAATAAAACTCCCTGAGTTAGTCCTCTGCCTGAAGGCCTGCTTTGATGTGTGTAAGGTCGGGGGAAATCCTTTTAAATGAATTTCAAGACAATGTCAAATGCAGTTTAAAAGTTAGAAAAATGTTGTCATAAAATTGCTAAAGTCAGTGATGCTTTGAAATTCCATAGCCACACAATGAAATTTCAGTTTACTTTGTACTGAAAGTTTTCAGTGCACTGAAGTATTGTTCAGTTTGTATGTTGTGGTTCTTTACTAGTTATTGGCATTTTCAACATAATCCTCTTGAGTTCTTTGGGTAAAACTATGCTGTTTTATTTTTGCCATTTCCACGCCAGTCCCTCAACTGGTTGCTAAGATATAAAGTTTAGTTACCCCACACACAAACCTAGGGAATTGTCCCCACAAGCAGATGTTATTGGCCAGCCTTGGCCGCCATTGATTTCTCCCCAGAAAATTGGGGGCAGGGGAGATTTGTAGGAAGTCAGCCCCACTCAAAACGCTTGTCTTTCTTAGAACTGTGGAAAGAACTGAAGACCTATCAAATGAGGAAAGCAAAGACTGTTTATTCTGAACTTTCCATGGAAAGAAAGTCAGCCATTATCACTTAGGCTTTGTCAGAGACTCCACAGCAGGCAGAAGAGTGAAAAATAGATGGAAACAGAGTATTTCCAAGGGGAAACCAGAAGTGAGGTAACTAAAAGTCTTCTGGATTTTGGCTTTCTCTAGTTGGTCATAAACTGTAGATGGCAACAAAAATTAGGGAAGCCATCATATATTGATTAGATCTTGGTCATCTGCGGCCAATTTTTTTAGAGGTTATTGTTCCACTTCCCTAGTTCATCAGTAGAGATAAACATTTGGTTTTCTACAAGTCTTGCATGGCAGGCTGTCTTCCTGGATTGCACATTGTAGATTAGGAATAGATTACCTGGGCAGGTTGTGGGTCAGAGTTACATTTTCAAAGTTCGGTTTAGGTCATTGTCCTTTTATATATTTAATCTCTCAAAACCAATAGAAGATGGTATCTATTCAATGGCCATGGTATCTATTCAAATCTCTACTCCTGCCCCACATCCTGATGACAGTGCTTAGACACACATACATTGATTTTACTTATCAAATATAGCTTTTTCACTCTTATATAATAGCTAGGAAAAGTCCCATAGCTATCCTCTTAGCTACTTCTTTGGGGACAATATTCTATTTCTGGATAATCCTAAACTTTGGGTTAAAAGATAAGGACCTAAAAGCAGACAGTCTTTCTTTACTTGCTTCATGCTATGCTCTGTGGGAGCTTAATGCCTGTTTAATAATAACTTGGAAATGAGAAAGAAGCAGCTATGGGAAAATCAGGATGCCTGGTTTCTATGAATCAGAGTCCTCTGGCAGCACTTCATCAAGAGCTCCTTATGGTCTCATTCTGCATGCTCAGTCTCCCCACTTCTCAAAGCACCACTTATCTGATGATGATGATGAGGCCTGAACAAAAATCAGCAGCCCTGGTTCCATCAAAGAATAATCTCATCCCATACAATTTGATTGCCCCACAGTTCAAAAAAGCCTGTAGCTGACAATAGCCTGGTCCAAAGGAGCTTTAAAAAGTCTCTGCAAAACTTCTTTTGTTTTGAGAATGCCTGACTATTGTGACAAATAATGGCTTTGTTGATTAGTTTCATATACAAAGATGGGTTAATTTTGCTGCGATTTAGGCTGTAATTATACTTGTGGTCAGTTTAATCACTAAATGTAAACCACACACAGTATTAAACTCAAGGTTAAACACTTTAAAATACATTCTTTGGGACAATTTACATGAATTAATATTAAGTGAGCATATAATACAGATTATATTTCTATTTAATGGATGAGAAGACTCAGAATACTCGGAAAGACCCAAAGAACCACTGCATGTACCCCATGTGTTGGAATCCTTACTCACAGTTACTTATGTTTTGTTAGTCAGGATTCACCAGAAAACATACCAACAAGGAGGCAGAAAGGATGGTGTGAGTTCAAAGGCCAAGAACCAGGAGCAGAGATATCTAAACTCGGGGGAAATGAATGTCCCTACTCAAATAGAGGGCAGTTCACCCTTTTTCAACCTTTTTGTTGCCTGGAGTCTTAAATAGACTGGTTGAAGTCCATCCACTCTTTTCAGTTTTTAACTCTGTGATTCAAATGCTGATCTCTTCCAGAAATATCATCACAGACACACCCAGAATTAATGTTTTACCAGCTCTGAGTCTTCTTCAATCCAGTCAAGTTGATATATTAAAATGACCATCACAAGTCCTTCCTTCATTAAGTTGATACACATACACTCCCTTCAAACTGTATATAATATCTAAATAAAGTCAACAACAAAGTCATAATTCTACCTAACATGATACAACTGTTCTGAGATGCATTAATTCCTTCCCAAGAGAAGGAGACATGGTCCTTGGTGATGTACTGACATCACATACCTTACTTATGATGACCAATGTATAAGTAACATTGCCCAAAAAACACATAGTATTTACTTAACACATTAAGTATACAAATGTACTCATAACAAAATAAGGAATTATGTATGTGGGGGGGTATAGCGTTAAACTTTTAAAGTGGTGAACACAATGTATCATATACAGATGTTGGTATAAAATAATGTTAGCCTGAAGCCTACCAATGTTATACACCATTTTTCAATAAAAAAATTCATTCAATTTGAAAGTGAATGTTTGTGACAAGTACTTGTATCTACTGTTTAGTACTTGTATCTACTGTATTATATGTTACTTCCTGTAAAAATGTCTAAAGTGCAATAAATTATCTTAAAATTTTCAAAAAATAAGAGAGAAATGATAATTATAGTATTCATTTCTGCAACTAGTCACAAGGTCATATCACATATTCATAACTGCATTATATGTGTTTACATTGTAATTATCCTAACTGAACAAGATGTTATATTAATTGACATTGTAGCACCTTGATGAAAAGAGAATGTTCAGGGTGATAGAGATAGTGCAACTTACCAATTAAAAAAAGAAAGCTTTTATTTATGAAGACACTGATTAATAGACATAAAACCTGGCTATGCTAAGAGATCAAACTGAAATTAAAATTAGCAGATAAGTTTGATAATATGCCTCAAAAAAGTAATATAAATATCAGCACCAAATTTAAGTCAATCTGAAAGACTTATGAACTCCATGTCTATGGTCCTGGAAACTTCTCCAAGGTTTTGACAAAAGTTGCAGGGAATTTTGCTCTGAGAAATATCCCTCCCTCCATGCAGACCAGTGGCTACCAGGAGTTTTCCAGACCAGTGGCTACCAGGAGAGTTTTCCAAGTAATCAGCTTCCCAAGTCTTACCAAGAGATTTGTGTCCCTTCCACCACCAATTTAATTGTATGCTTGCTTTAATGAAATGTGGGTCATTGCTGACAGCATAATCATGGACCAGAGAGAAGTTAACTTGGGCATTAAAAAATGGAAGGACAGAAAGAAGGCAAAGATAAGGGGGGGGGCAGTTGGAAGAGAGAGAGGAGGTCTGCTCTGTCCTCTCCCCACTCACCTGCAGTTTTTATTGAGAAGTTTATCAATACATGACATAGCCTGTTCATTAAGTCCAAGGACAAGCAGCTACTATGTGTGGAAATGCAGTCCTTTAGAACAGTTTCCCAGACAAAGTGATCTTTACAGAGTAAAGTGTATACAGGGAATACAAACAGATAGAGGCTCTTCGAAGGGCAAGCATCTCCCACAAACATGTAGACCAGGATGCATTCAGTCAGCTTACCATGTCCTGATGACTGTGTAACAAGGACAGGTCACCCATGGTTAGAGCTTGCACCAAACAGTTCCCATTAGTGGGTTCCCCCAATAAATTCATATTGCAGTGGTAAGCATTTAGTCTGAGTCATAGTGAAACCTTTCCACCCAGTAGAAGTTAACACCTTCAACCACCTGCTCTGTTTTCCCTTTGCTTTAGCAAATATCTTAGCTGGTCATGGGCCTTTTAGTGGGGTGATCCAAAATGGAAATTCCTAAAAAATATGGGTCGAAACTAATCCTGCCTGGATTGGGTTGTTACAGTTTTCCATTAACCTTAATCATAGGTCATGGTGAAACTAAAAGATGCTGTAAGTGATATCCCAGACATTTTCTTCCTTATCTCCATCAGATGGTAATAGTCCAGTTTCCCCATAACACTCAGCACCAGTCATCCCAACCAACTCTAAATCCCATCTTTGCTCATTCAGAGGCAATGCTGAATCCAAAATAACTGAACCACAATCTTAACTTCCAGTATGTGATCAATCTGAGTCTGAAGCCCTGAGAACTAGAAAACAACAGGGTAAGTCCCACTCCAAATCTGAAGAGCCAAGAAACACTGATCTCTGAGGGCTGGAGAAGATGGACATTCCATCTTATCCATTAAGAGAACAAATTCGCCCTTCCTCGATCTTTTTTTCCTTCCAGTGCTCAAAAAATTGCATGGACTCCGCTTTCCTGAGGGCAATCTTCTCAGTTACCAATTCAAATGCTAATCTTATCTAGAAATGCTCTCACAGACTCACCAAGAAATAACATTTTACTAGTCATCTGGATATCCCAAAGCCCAGTCAAATTGACAAATACAATTAGCTATCACACACATCCTGGAGGGGCAGATATTAAAGATATTTGTAGGATGGATGATTCAATTGTGTCCAGTTTTCCACTTGGCCCAGAATAACCAAGGGTACACATCAAACAGAGTGATAGAGACAGCTCAGTCCTTCTGAGGTAAGGCAGGGTTCTGTGTGACCAGGTACCCTTTCCTATGTAACATAGAAAATTGTCCTTGATCTCTTCCCCCTCAAATGGTAACACAAATTGCATTATCATAATGCAAACACAGACAATAAATATTTTCGACATAAGGTCATAGAATACCTCCTGCCTCAGAGAACAAAGTCACAGGTGTGTTTATCAATGTTGCTGCCAAAACTGTTATTTGGGATTCAAAAGTGCCACATTTTCTACTTGCATGTCATGGTTGATTTGAAATCACTTTTTGCATTGTTTATAGCAAGTTCTCTTCTAACCAGCTTATTGGTGTCATGTTTATGTATGCTTATGATGTCATCATATGCGATTAGGCATTTTTACTTTCTTAGGAGTAAATGGAAACATTTGTCTTAAGGAGAAGATATACACCAGTGCTCAGATGTTATCTGAAACCCCTGGCTGTGGTAGGAACGAAGAGCTGGAAAGCCCAAAGGGAAGGACTCACCTTGCACAAGGAAAGGACTCACCCTGCACAAGGGAAGGAGGGGGAATTATACTAAAGAAGTGAGAGAAAACTAGAGAAAGAGAGGAAAATGCCCACATTGTTTATATCCCAGAGTAGCATTCATATACACTTCAATCCTAAACTGATGACAATTCTTGGCACAATTTTTGGCATGATTTTATAGACACTGATGCATGTGCCATGCTTAGGGTCTGGTCTACAAGGTGAAGAAACAAGAGAGCAAGTTGGCTTAACTGTGTTGTCAGGCATAGAGAAGAGTTTGCATACCCTCCCCAAAGGAGCACAGCTGTGTGTCTGTCAGCCCACAGACCAGCGGGGATGCCACTTGGTTTCAAAGCCCAGATAAGGTCTGGCAGATCTGAGAGCATTCTAACTACAGTTTAACAGTTTCCTGCTCCCATCCCAGACCCCACTCCAAAAGATGATGGGAGGAGTCCTAATTAGTGCTGGAATCAGGAGTGATGGGAGCCAGGTGTGCATAATTTAGAGGGGTCCCTTCCCACCTAGAAAGGCAAAAACTTTCAAAACCCTTGAGTTTTCTCCCTTCACTTCCTTGTGAGCCTGGGTAGAGGTTTATCTACTTTGTTTATCTTTTCAAAGAACCAGCTTTTTGTTTATTGATCTTCCTTGATTATGCTTTTTATTTCTATTTTGTTTATTTCTGCTTGGATTTTTATTGTCTCCTTTCTACTTGCTTTTAGATTTTTCTGTTCTTTCTCTAGCTCTCTCAGATATGAGATTAGGTTGTACCTATGAGCAGGTTTTTCAAAAGCAAAGCAGGCAGCCCATTTCATACTCCAAGCACCTCCTTTATCTGCCTTTCACAGCCTGAGTCACTCTCCACTCACCGAGCCCAGCACTAATCACCAGCTCTTACTAGAAACAGCTTCCTGCCCCAGAACCTACTAAAATTGTTCAAATAGCCATGCTGAAGTCTGTTTCCAGGTCTCCTTGTTCTTTCCAAATAAACCACAATAACCTTGCTCACGTTTCATCTTCTGTCATCTGAGGCACCTGTACTTCCAGTGTGACCCTATAACATGGCAGGACATCTTTATGCCAACATCTCCCTTGCTGTTAGGATACCTGAACGTTTCTACTTATACATTAGAACATTATACATTAAAACATTTGTGCAAAACCCAAAGGCAACCACAAAGAAGAAATATGTCAAAAGTCACTGATGCACGAGAAGGGTCTGACATCCCCAGAACCGGAGCTGGGCTCAGGAAGAACAATTCTGTTCTTCCCAAGGCAGAAGCACTGCACGCTGCTCTGGAGCACATACTGAAGCCGGGGCTGCAATACAGGCAGCATTGTAGACATTGATGCCATTAGCTGTGTCTGAAAAGCACAGAGGTAAAAATGGCCTAAACAGGAAAAGGGTACTGGTGTAAACAAGATAAAGGCACTTTGATGTTGTTGTAAATCCCAGGTGGGGATGTGAAAATGGATCACCAAGAGGGTGTGTAGAGGGAAATTGGAGCCTTTGGCTTTTGAGGGGAAAAAAAGAGAGAGATAAAGGGAAGGAGCAGAGATGACAGAAAGACTTTTGGGGAGGAGGGAATGAGAGTGGGGGTGCTGAGAGAACAGGCCAGGGTAGGCTTCCTGGAATAGTGAGCTGGTGCCTGAAGATGGCTGGGGATTTGGAAAGCTGATTTGTGCATCAGCAAATGTGGAGGGAATTTGAAGCACCTTGGCCAAGCAGAGCAGCACAGAACGCTGGAGAGAGAAGTAAAGACCCTAGAGAAAGACTGGGCTCTGTGGACTGGACTTTACAGAAGTGCCTGCCTCTGAGATTTGGAGGGGTAAAGGGGCACTATCTTGGACATGTGTCTTTGGAACTTTTAGGGCTGAAAATGTTGACTGGGGTCAGACAACTGACTACTTGTGACAGGAAGGACTTTTCATTTTTCTGGTTAATTTCCCTTGTTAATAAAACCCTGTTGTTGAACTGCATTTGAGTGGCAACGGCTACACGTGGGTGAAGCGGACCTATGGTTTGTTAGTTAGCTTTTCCCCATTTTCGACCCAATTTCAATACCTGTTTTATCCTAGCACTACCTACCTCCCTTCTCTTCTTAGCTGGCATGAATTAGTATCTCAATTAATAAACTCCTAGTTTGGGGGTGTTTTTTTTTTTTCTTTTCCCATGAGATAGGAATTCTCATAGATCTGTGAGAATCTTGTAAGGAGAGATTTTTTTTTTAAGTATGTGTTTTTGTTGTCGTTGTCATTGTTTTAGCTGAGAAACAAGGTGGGACCTTTCCATTCTATGCCTGATTTTTTTCTGAGCTGAGTGGTAAAGAACAAACTGTCCTTTATTCACTAGGTAGATTCTTTTAGGGAGTAATGAAACAGGGTGACTTGGCTGGATTGGTAGCCAGGGCCTCTGGTGGTGACATGGTTGAAACTTGTATTGGGTGCCATACTGTCCTGGTGGGTGGGGTCTGAAAGATCCACAAGAAGAAATGAAAAGCACAAAAGGGCACACATAAAAAGAAATGATCCAAAGAGAGAGCAGATAGGAGACACGAGAATGGCAGACTGATAGAGGAAACCCATGTGGCTGCATGAAAGCCCCCTGGAAGAGTGAGCTGGTGGTGGCAAGGAGTCATGGTGGAAGAGTGCCTGGCAGAAGAGTAGCCAGTATGGAGAGTGTGGCACTGCAGCCAGGTGATATGGAAAGCTGGTACCTGGAGATGGCTAGGAATTTGTAAAGCTGACTTTGCATCAGCATTTGTTGAAAAAGTTTGAAGAGCCTTGGAAAAGTAGAGCAGCTCAGAACACTGGAGAGAGAAGCAGAGAGAAGATGCTGGAGAAAGACTGAACTTTGCAGAGTGCCTGCCTCAGTTTTATTTATTTATTTTTTTTAATTTATAAATTTATAAATTTTAAATTTTAAATTTATAAATTTCACAACATTTTAATCTCAAGGATTCCCCCCCCTCTTTTCCCTTCCCTCCCTTTCCCTCCTGTTCATAGTTGTTCGCTTCATTTTGGTGCTTAGCTTGTTTTGACTTTCCTCAAGGCTTTTGTTTATTTGTTTTTTCACTATATCCCATACATTAGTGAAACCATTTGGTTTCTGCCTTTTTCTTTTTGGCTTGTTTCTGCTAATATGATTTCTTCTAAATACATCCATGTTGTTATGAAGTTGTCAAAGTTGTCATTTTTAATTGATGAGTAATATTCCATCATGCATATATACCACATTTTTTTCATCCAGTCACCTGTTTTGGGGCATTTAGGTTGTTTCCATGTCCTTGCAATTATAAATTGTGCTGCAGTAAACATCCAGGCACAGGTGTCCTTTTGTACCCACATTGAGGTCTCTTTTGGGTAGATTCCCAGAAGAGCAATTGCTGGGTCATATGGTAGTTCCATTTTCATTAGCTTGAGGGTCCTCCACACGCCTTTCCATAGTGGTTGAACTAGTTTACATTCCCACCAGCAGTGTAGTAGTGTTCCTTTCTCTCCACATCCTCGCCAGCAATTTGTGTTGCCTGGTCTTTGGATGTGGGCCCTTCTTATTGGTGTAAGGCGGTATCTCATTGTGGTTTTGATTTGCATTTCCCTTATTACTATAGATGTTGCTCAGTTTTAGTGGGGCAAAGAGGTACCATCTTGGACTTTTGTCTTTGAGACCTTTGGGACTAAAAAATGGTGACTGGGGTAGGATAACTGCCCACTTGTAGCATTAAGGGCTTCTTGTTTAGCTTTTTGTTTCTCTTGTTAGCTCTCTTATTAATAAAACCCTGTTGTTTAAATTGCATTGTGACTTTAGCAACTGCTACACGCAGGTAGTAAGAATCTGGGTAGTAAAAGCTGCATTTTAAAATTGCCACTTTTTTCCCTTGACTTGTTGTTTGGAGGCTTCTGCCCTATTTTGACCTCATATCAGTAAGACCAAAATTCATTAGGTAAATCTCATACTGAGAAGGAAGAATGATACATGAGACTATAGTGTGAAAGCACTCCTTCTTTAGGACCTCTTAACAACTACCTATATATTTAGGTGTTGAGAAATTCCCTTTATATACATAGTGATATCTTTTCCTTTGAAGAAAAAAAAAGTCCAAATCAAGATTTAAAACTTTTTAAGTGGTAAACCCAAGGTTATAAACTAAGAAATTTTGATAATTTATAAGACAGGTCTATATAATAGAAACTATTTTCAATTTCCATTTAAAAAAATGTGTTGAAAATTAAAATCACTACAAATATATATAACTGTTCCTATTTCTGATTCATTACAAAATAAGTAATTAAAAGTAAGGTTATAATTTGGGGCCTACAAAAGACAGAACAGGCATCCTCTTTGACTGTATGGGAGGGAATAACATTCACATTCACACACATACATACACATACTCAATTGTTTTTTGCAATTTTAAATGTAAAAGCAGATTATCTTGTGACCAAGAAACTAAGCCTGTATGAAAACAGTATTGTCAGGAACTGAAAATATTTGTAAACCATATTTAGGTACATGTCTGTATTCATTAATGGTAAGCTAGTCTAATAAATGAAAATATTTTGGGTTATTTTTATTCAGTAAGTCACAATTTTCTAGGACCAA
This sequence comes from Uropsilus gracilis, assembly GCA_004024945.1. Classification (NCBI taxonomy): domain Eukaryota; kingdom Metazoa; phylum Chordata; class Mammalia; order Eulipotyphla; family Talpidae; genus Uropsilus; species Uropsilus gracilis. The sequence goes on along the minus strand of PVHY01001026.1, from coordinate 82,994 downwards.
GTTTGATTACCAACAAGCTATACAGCTGGAGTTTTAAAAAATTAAACATTTAAAAAGTAATCTATCTAATCTTCAAAAGATGTCTCCTTATGTGTCAATTGAATGGGATAAAGTGAATCTAAAACTCTAGGAATTTCCACTTCATCCTCAGGGCGACACTGTCATAGCATAGAAATGAAATTGATGCTTTTAACAAATGAATGAAGCAGAATTAAGAAAATGGCTGTCAGGATGGCTGTTAAATGATGAAGAGCCTGCAGATGTAAAGTCTAGACAAAGACTCTCTCTGAGCATAATATGCTATAGAAGGTCCTTATGTAGAAACATTCCACCCAAACCACATAGATCTCTGATTTCTTTCCTTTGAAAAATCATAGGAAAATACTTGACAAACTATTATACATCTCTAAGTAATATGCACCATGTTTTAAGAGACTTTAAAAAACTTAATCTTAAAAAGACTATCTCTTTTTAAACACCTTTATTTTCTTTAAAAGCAACTTTGAACATGATATGTAACTCAAACTAACACTTTTTAGATATAACAGATTTATTTCAAAGGAATCTGGGAGAAAAACTTCAATTATCAGAATATAAATATAAAACATAACTGAAAGGAAAATAGGCAGAAAGAGTATACATTCTAAGAGAGATGTTACTGAAGTCTCTCATAATTTCTGACCATGAAGAACTTTGATTCTCTGCTTATCAAATTCCATCTTGATAATTGTACTCCTGCTTTTATATCCTCTTTGCCATTGGAGTTGTTCAGACTCATCTTTCCTTCTCTTTGATAGTCCATGGTAAAGACTTACTGACTCTCTCCTACTAAATAATTGTACTACAGGTACAGGAAGGAAAAGCAATCCTTTTCTTCCACATTTGAATTCAGTTACTGAAGTCTGTGAATGACTGTCAAAAGCAGAAAAATAGCAGAAAAATCTTACAAATGTTATTAACATTTTTTAAATTTTATGTGCATAAAGGTGTCACAAGACAGAAGTGAGAGTCCAAAGAGACAGTAACAATTCAGGTACTTATATTTTAACAAAGGACAATAAATTTTGGAGTCAGGACTAGAGAAAGGCCAAGCAGCCAGGAAAGGAAATACTTTTCACAAATCCAGTTAGACCATCATCATCTGTTATCATTTCATGGGTAATTCAAACCAGATTTCTTTGTTAGATTTCACTGGAAAGTTAGATTTTGCTTTAAAATTTTTAGCCTCTAATATTTTGTTTTATATTTTGTTACTTAATTATGTGCTTGGTTGTGTCCTTTGCACTTCTGTCCATTTGTTCTATTTGTGTTTCTTAGTAATTTTCATTGCTAGGTTAAATACATGAGATTGAAAGTATGAGAAATAATAGCCTCAGAAAGATTTCAGCAGAAATGGAATCAAAAGATTTACTTTTTTTAGTCACAAAAAATGAGTGGCATTTCTAGTATCAGTATAGTCAAAATAAATTGCTATCAAGGACTGATTGGTGAATTTTATATATAACCGTGTATATAGCCATGAAAATAATCCAGGTTAGTGTCACCTGCCAGCTTAGGGAGTGGAGAGAACAGCCTTTAGTCTAAATAAGGTTAGATAAAACTTATTAACTTACTCCTAGCTTACTAGTGCCAGCTCTCCCACTCTTCCCATGAAAACAGTAACCTTGATAACTGAAAAAGTATTCTTGATATTTGACTTTACATTAAAAACTTTTATAAAAAGGGAAGGGAGGATGCTAAGAACAAATTCCAGGTAACAATTAAGACTAAAATTTTGATTTTCATGTCATGTCATGGTTTATGGATTTCCAGATCTTATGGACTGAGGAAGTTAGGAAATGGGTACAAAGTTAGGCTCAAGATGCTCCAAGCCCCTTTATCAAACTAAATGAGGGACAAATGGTTGAAGTCATGGTACCACCAACCCAGTGAAAAATTCAGTGTTCAGAACACCAACACAGTAAAACAATGTCAAAGCAACAGGCCCAAGCTCATTTCAGAAAACATATCACATAACCTGAGAGACTCAGTGACCTCAGCCAATCAGCAAGACCCATAATGATGGCAAACCCAATGGCTAAACCCCTACTCATTGCCCACTATACCTACTTCTCGCTCCTCGGTAGCAGCAGCCCACTCAGGGGCTCTCTCTGCTCAAAGAGCTCTTTTCTCCTTCTTCTCTGTCAATTAAATTCTTGCATTTCTGCCTGATTTTGAGTTCTTTCATCACTGAAACAAGAACGAAGAGCCTCTTGGGTCTGACTTTGGCTCCCAGATCCCTAGGTCCTAATCTACATTGTTGATTTTTATGTATCCTTTCTCCATTCTGGGCCATGCTTCAACTAGACTTCCAAGAGCTGTACAATGAAAAAGAAAGAAATACTCTTCAATATATTTTATAACCTGTTAGTTACTCTGATGAAAATCTTAAAGGAATATTGAATGTGCACATCTAACATGTGATATTGTATATCTGAACAGTATAAACCTATTGAGGAATTAACTCTAATTAATCACCCTCATTTTGTGGTCCAGAAGTGAAATCTGAACAATTCCCATAGTGCCTGAACTTTGTTGAAAGAAGATGAACAAAATATTAAGCTGGAGTAAAACAGGCAAATTCGGAAGGCAGAGCCTAGAAAATTAGACACAACAGGCTAATTTGTCTGGTGAATGCATCGCAAGTGGTTCTTAATTCCCTAATCCCCATCAGAAAGGTCACACAAAGCTTGCCACTTTTAGACTTTTGCCACTTCCCCAGCAGAACACAATCAGTGAAGAATGACTTAGGCTCTGCCTGGATTTGTGACTTTCAGGAGTTTACAGTCCCATTTTCTCAACAACTGGACTGCCAACATTTATTTTCTCACACTGTTAATGAGACCTTGCTACTTCAGCTCACTAACTGACAGGAAATACTTCATTATTTACTTGGGGAAACCAAAAACAAAATAAGCAGCCTCTAGAATTATTCCGAACTAATCAAGAAATTGTGCGGAGAATGGGCAGACTAAAAAGCTGTGAATCTAAGTTGAGGCAGAAAGTGTGCCTTAGGCAAAAGACCTGACAGAAATATATAGTAAAATATAATAAATTAGTTCACTTGGAGGATTTTTTTTTCTGTCTTATAAAAGTGATAGGTTTAGTGTTTCTTAATAGCAGAAGCTGGCGTACCTGTGACAACCCCAACACCTTAACAGGGCATTAGGTCATCAATCACCTCAGAAGGAATGTTTTACGCTGACCAGCCCAGTGTTAGAAGATCCCCTGATGCTTGTACTATTGCTTGCTTGGAGAAGAACAATAAATGTCTGCATCCTGCTTTGTGGGTTTCCAGTAAGAGGTGGCTTGTCTACATCAGTTTTTTTTTTCATCAAAATTATAATCTCTGTAGACACACATAAAATGAATGGCATGCTACACTTGAAAACTCTGTGCATATTCAATTGCTATTAGGCTCATAAGATCAAAAAATATTCCAAGAAACTTTAGTTGATGCATCACCTTCATTTCTTTTTCCCTTACATCAGCACTCAATCAGTCATCCATAGAACAAGTTCTGAAGCCTAAAGATCTCTGGCATCTATGAAAATTCTGTCATCTCTTTACTACCATTATCTTAGTCCAATCTACCACTGTCTCTTACCTAGACCATGAATTTGTCTCCTTGCTTTCATTGTTATACCCTCTTTTCTGAGTTAGTAAAGTTGCAATGGTATCTCAATGGCTTACAACAAGACAACATGTCATTTCTGTTTTTTATTTAAAGTCTGTGTGCTGTCTTGGGTCGGTCTGCCTGGGCCTCATTTGCGGACTAGTGGCTGCATGGACAAGGTCTTCTCAGGATGGCTAGAGAGGCAAGAGACCTGGGTAAGCAATGCCAGCATGTGTAAACCTCTGCTCAGGTCACATCCACTGAATTACATGAACCCAAGCAAGTCACATGCTAAGCCTATCATTAAAGGGGAGAGGAAGTTTTCTCCCTCTACCAGCCATGATGGAAGGAAGGAGGGGAGAATGAAAAATCTTATGGTTAAAAGCAAGAATCTATTATTCTATAGCTTTCAGGGATTGGAGGATATGTAATTAGAAGCAATAGCTTAGTTTACCATGCTACCTATTACTTATCCTCCACATTAAACTAAGAGTTCTCTTGGGGCTTCTTTTCCTCCAGCATTTGTGATATATTCTTCTGTCACCTCATTTTTAGTTTTTTATGGGTTGTAGTAGGAAACATGATTAATTGGCTTAATACCGATCCTGTAAAAAGCAGGTCTGATCCTAGGTTGTTAACCAAGGATTTTCAGGTTTCTATTACTTCACAGATAGATGCCTTTGCAACTGTTCAGGTGACTGGGGCACTGACACCATATGGAATAGTAGGTTAGAAAGAACCAGGGCACCAATAGGATCTTTGACCTCCAGTGAGCACCTGAGGTAGAGTGTGAGGATGCACAGTTCTCTTCTCTGCAGGCCAACCCCTCAGTCAAAATGTCATGATCAGTCTGGTACCAGCCTCAGCCTCTAGGCTGTGGTCAAGCCCTGGATGTTGGCACTGAGTGAGGACTGCAGTTGAGACAGGACCACATGTCAGGAATTGTTCTCTTTGCTTTTCAAGTGCATAGACTCACTCATGGGTGCTGACTTCTGTTATTAAGACCAGGTGCTTAAGTTTCTGGTTAGTGAGAGCACTCACTCATTTTGTTTGTTTGTTTGCTTGTTTGTTTGTTTGTTTGTTTTGATCAAGGTGGCAGGTGGAATAAGGCAGGTGTTTTAACTACCATGACCTTGAATGACTTCCTGATCTGATCTCCCCCAGGTGGGAAACTCGGGCTCTAACCAGCATCCACACTCTGCACCCTCACTCCTCTGCACCCCAGCTCTGCACTTCCCCATCTCCAGTGCACCACAACTCTGATGTGGTTTTATGCCGGAGTTAACAACAGCAGAGGGGGCACAAGCTCCACACAGCAGCTGCCTCTGCTCCTGTGATTTGCACTGCCCTGGTATTACTGCAAGTACAGTTTAATTACCACTTTCCTTCCCCTTTCTGCAGTACCATCAGCCCCGATGCATGCAGTAGTCATCCGTTTATCTTCCAGGGGTGGTTGACTTTGTTCTGTTGTAATTTATTTGTGACTATGTGCAAGAGGCAAGTTTAGCATCCTCACTCGACTACCACCTTGCAGGATTCTCTTAATTCCTCCAAACTCTCATCCCACTTATCACAAGGTAATTAACTGATAATGAATAGGCTAATGATTATCACCATTCCCATTATTAAAACCTAAGCTCCATAATTTTAAAAACATTGTTTAGTGCAGGGAGTGTGTTATTTTCTTAGTTTCAGTGTTCCAGCATAGTAAACATGCACATGTATACCATGTGCTTCTACTCTCAGAGAGACAGTTACTTTTTCTTTCCTCTCCATTCAGTCTACCACTTCCACACTTCTTTACATAGCAAACTGGAACAGTGTGCAATTTGGAACTGTGTTTAAATTTCAGTTCTCCATTTTGATAGCTATAATAGTGAATGATTTAATCTTGTTGAACCTTTTCTATAAAGCGGTGATGATCATTCCAACTTTGCAGGATTAGGGGATTTAAATGAGATGTGAATGAGCAAACACATCAACTTCGCGTTCTTTCCTCAGTTCATATTACTCCCTTCTCTAATCCTAATATCTAGCCTAATTCCCATGTCTGAATGCTCCAAGTCCTACTGGACATTTTCACCTGAATTTGTCAGCCATTATACATACTTCAAATCAAACCTATCAACTGTCAGTCAAAACTGAATAATCATCGACTCCCTATTTTGTTTGGCCTTTCAGTAAGTACAGGTTCAAATGCTGGAACTCACCAGCCACCACACCCTCCTTTGCCATATCCTCCATGATGCAATGCACCCACCAGGTCTCCTTGACATTTTCAGTTTCTCTATAGTGACACTAACTTTTCCTTTGCCTAGTTTTGCCTGTGCTCCAGCTTCTGGTCACTATAACACAAAACCTCATTGCAATCTCATTAATGCACTTTGAGGAGTTCTCTAATGAAAAGACTAATAATAAGCAAAGTGCAGCATTTGGCAAAGCACCATAATGACATTTTAAAATGAGTCTGTGCATAGAAACAGACTCTAGAAAGAATCAAACAAAATATAGGTCATAAGATTACCAAGATACCTATTTTTTCATGCCTTTTCATATGTGGTTTGTATGCGAGTGCACTTTATTAGAAGTAATGAACAATACATCTTATAAATCCAAATTGTCTCCCCAAGGAAAACAACCTATAGCTATATTTTTCTAATAAATGAGAACCAAATACTTAATTCTGGCTTTCAAAGACTTTAGTGCTTTGGCTCCAGATTGTGTTTTGTGTTTCTAACCTTATCACATACCACTTTCCTTCATAATCCCCCATAGTGCAATTAATTCATGGTTGTTGTTTTTCTTTCTCACCATGTGGAACTGAGATAGTCATCCATCCCTGTGACTTTGGCAAGACTCTTCAATTTCCACAAAGGTATGCCAACTTTATTCAGTCCTGTGTCCTTTATAAGATGCTAATGAATTCCCAATCAAGAACTTAGTCAATTTGTACTTTAAGCAGTAATGAGAAAATATAACCTCAAACATCTGCTCTATAACTTCTGTTAAGATCTCAAATAACAAAAGTTTACCCTTCACTGTCAATAGTCTAACCCATCAGGACCCAGAGTGTTACCAGGTCCTGTGAAGAGTTGTGTTTAACTCTTGACAGTCTTGAAGCAGACCGTCAGCAGGTCCAATTCTAGAACACATTTGTAAGTGGATATTTTACTAAATAAATCATGAAGGATTTGAATGGCAGCAATACATACCCAACCCAAAGTGATTGCCCATCAATTACATTTCGTTCGCCCTTAAAATTGTCTTTCCCTTGAAGACAGTTTCTATCTGTTGCTTTTAGAAATCCTCTTTATTTTCCTTAGAACTAAATTCAGTTCAGGATCAAGATTTTGTTTGCTTTACTCAGTGAATCAAAAGCCTAGAGCATAAACCTTGGGCTTCCAACCCAGAGAAATATTAGCACAGCCACCAAATAAAAAGGACTTTTCCTAGAAAAAAATTCTACTGCTAAGAAAAATGTGGTTTCTATACCCTAGTGTCTTCCTTCAGAGATCAATTTAAATGCCACTTCCTTTAGGAAGCTTTCTCTGATTTATCTAAACAGATAGAGTCTTATCCAAACCCCTGTCTAATATGTTGCATCCTCACTCTGTAAAGTTATATTGAAAATATAATGTAGTGTATACACTACATTGACAACTAGAGAAATCTACATCTGATTTGTACCTCTCTAATATAATATACTTTTATACATAAAAATTCTTAAAAAAAAAACAAAACAAAACAAAACACAAGCTCCCTATGGACAAAATTACACAGTAAGAGAGCATGGTCCCAAGAAATAAGAAATATGCATATCACACACATTGATATTCACCCCTAACTCCCCCCCCATCAATTATTTAGATGTTACTATTTGTTATATTTAAAACAATCTTATTTTAAAACCAATCTTATTTTAAAAGCTATCCTCATTTTTTGTTTAAAAATCACAAGATTGTTTACCACTGTTAAAATACAAAAACCAATATAGCGATGTTTTAAAGAATTAGAACCCCAAATTGTTTATAATTTAAATAATGCATTTTATCTGCAGTGTTATAATTCAGTGTCAAAATTTTACTTCCTTGCAGTTGACTTCAGACACAAGTAATTCGAACAGGGTATTCATGAGCAGAGCTGACCTAAGAGCTCAGAGCAAGGGAATATTTCACTCTTCAAATTCACTGACAAAACTGTCACACTTTTTAGTTCTTTGCCAAAAAAGTCCAAAAATTGTAAACACTGATATCAGAAATTATCTCCAAGGAACAGATGATAAAAAATCTATCCAGTACGGTAATAAACCCAGCTTAGGGAATTGCCAATGGAAATCACATCTGGATAAGTTGTCCCAGATGTTGCCTTATGATGAGCAGCCTGCCCTTCTGAGCACAAACTTATAGCCATGGGGTCTCCATTCCAGAAGGAGCGTGCATGTCATAGGAAAATATTCGAAAGCTTCCCCAAACCATCTGGTCCTATTTCTCTGCTCCTACCTCATACATTGCACAATTGAATATTCCTCATCCCATGCTCTCGTGTGATCTATGACATACAGGTAAGAGCTGATGGGACTCAAAATGACTAAAGAAGCCTGCTAACAACAATTCATGTAAATTTCCCTTTTTTTTATACATTGCAGTGTTCGGTACAACAGAAAATTCATTAAGTTAAAAGTACAGAGTTTTGCAAACATCCCAACTCAGGTAGGTTCATTATTGGTTCTAGCAGCTGAAAGAAGAAAATCAGAGCCCTTGGCATCATCTTCACATGATTTTTAGTAGTGAACAGGAGGAACAGACACTTGAATCTCCCTCCTCCCCACAGGGTGACACTGCTTTTTTTTATTCCCTCCCTCCTAGGCCCAGGTGCACCCATTTACACTTGTACCCACCCATTGGGCCAGTTGTGTACAACTATCGGGAGGACACAACATCACAGGTGTTGGTCTTAGGAACTAATGGCAGGAGAGTATGAAAAACTGTAATAACTCATTTACCCTATGTATGTTCATATCTTCTACCCCCATCACAGAACTCCCTCATTGTACCCCATTAGCTCTATTGTGTGTGATTCTATGTGAGTGAGATTTCAACCTTTTAATTAAAATATCCTGAAGAGAAATCTGAGTAAAAACTGTTAGTAAAATTTTATCTTGTCTTATTTTCAACATGATGGCAGGTTTACTGTTTGAAAATGTTGTGTAGTACGAGCTCCCTTGGCAGCAGGGAGCAAAGGGGGTAAAGGTTCCTGGGTAAGCCCTCTGAGGGAGGTGAGCCCTGGAGAGGGGACAGGCTGGGGGTTAGGTGGCCCCACCAGCAGATGACTGCTGCACAGGGCAGCCATCTGCAACCCAGATGGGCAGAGCCATGTTGCACCCTGCTCCTAGCCCAAGGGGAGCATAGAAGGGTGCAGGCTCAGCCACCTGGGCCCTGCCCCTGTGCAGGGAGGTTCCAGTGCAGGGGCAGGGTGGGGACTTGAGTCCCACCCACCAGCAGGCAGTCACCTGAGGGCTGACTGCAGGCCCAAGTCCCTAGCCATCTGAGCGGGAGCAAAGGGGGTGAAAGTTCCTGTGTAAGCCCCCTGAGCCAGGTGAGCCCTGGAGGGGGAGACAAGGTAGAGATAGAGCAGATGGACAACCGAGAGAACCAGTGCATGCGAGACAAGAGGAACAACTGTAGAGACACAATGTCACAATACACACCTATGTGCTCACTGGACTGGGAAGACCCAGGACCTCATTTCAGAGATGCCTTCTAGGAGAGCAATGCCCACTCCCCACACTATAGGAGAAGAGAGGAAGACCAAAGATGGGGTAAATGATCCCACATCAAAACTGCAAACTGAGGCAGAGGAGATGATCTACAAAGGCCATTCACAGATGTATTCACAGATGTATTCTCTGTATTCACAGAGAAATTTCTTCACCAACAATGGCTGGGGGTGAGACCACCTAACTCTGACACCAGAGCCGTAATTAAAGCAGCAAAGCAGCGGAGATGGGATTGGAGAAGACAGTCTGCAGCAAGAAAACATGGATAGATCACAAATGAATACAGACTGGCCGCCCAACACAAACTTAAGACTGAAAACCTACCAGCAAGGCTCGCCTGGTTCCAACAACACAGTCCCTCACCCAGTGAAAGGACACTGCCACAGGAAAGAAAGAGACTAATGGACTTAGCACAACTAGTAAACAACAAAGAGTGGGGTTTGAGAGAATGGAAAGGGCACCAGAGGGAGGAGGGAGGGGGAGGTATCCCAAAAACCACTTACAGAGGTTGCGACCTAAAGAACAAAATAAACGCCCGTTGCATGACCAGCTTTTGTACCCCTACATGGTGGGGGGTGGGACGTGGCCCAGAGTCAATTCTGGGGCTTGTCTAGGATGGCCGGTGCATGGACACCACACACCTGAGGCCTGCCAAGAAGCCCACACCTGAAATAAGTACATCAAGACGAACTTCAACCACAGAAACAGAAGAGGCGAGGAACAGCAAGAAAGGCCTTAAAAACCCATGCCTCTAAGATAGAACTCAAAAAGAGCAAGGCAAGATCACAGAGCATGAAAGAACTACGCCTACTACATCACTGGGGAGCTGTGACCAAAAACCCAACACAGAGATGCTGTCAGTAAGAAACTGCACACCCCCTTTGCCAGAGGAAGGACGCCTGCAGAATGGCAGTGATCCAACAGCAAAGCTTCTAAAAAGGAGACTAGGAGACCTACCATCAGCCGATGGCTGTCCCTATCAAAGGAACAGCTCTACCAAAACATAAGGCTGGGAGTCAGGTTCCCAAAGCCAAAGACCTGAAACATAATGGGATGGAGCAACAAAATGAGGCAGAAAATGACAGAAAGAACAGCCACCAAGAAACAAGAAGCATTGATAAAAGTCAAAGGTGCTCAGATTGGCCTATGAAGGCAAAAAAGACCTATAGGGCTAAACATGGACAAACAACAAAAAGAAAGGTAGCAAAGAAACCAGAGGGGGTGTGGTGGGATGGGATAATCCCATGGGGATCAACAACTATGCAATCATGTATTGTACCAAACCCAAAAATAAAAAATTACAAAAAAAGAACAAAATAAACAATATTTTAAAAGATGAAAATGGTATGTTAAAAATAGTTTATTTTAATCAGAAAAATTATTAAAAATGCGCTGCAGAATTAGCACAAAAATAATAAGGAATCTAAAGACACTAAATATTAGGTGAAATAATAACCCTGGGGGTAAAACTGGCTTTTGCATCAAGAATTTTTGCTGCCTTGCAAAGAACTTGAACTTCTTATTTATTAGCTTCTTAGCAAAAGATGGCAAAGGCCAGCTACAAAGGATTACCTGGAAAGGATTGACAATTGGAATGGTGACTGATTTACATCATAAAGAATGGAAACAACACTGAAGAAAAAATAGACCAACAAAATCACTATCAACCTTGATTTTAGCAACAAGCAAAACTTTCATTAAACAATTGTGAAACAGATATTTTCAGACAAATGACAAAGTTTAATGGGTTTGTGACAGACACACCCTTAAAATATGAATTCTAGAGAATGAATGAAGGAAAGTGATTCCAGATAGAAGGTTTGACATGCAAAATACATTAAAAAAATCTGTGAGTAAAAAGTGAGTAACCATTGACTCATATAAAATTGTGAAATTTTGTCTAGTTTTTGATGAAGTATAGATAAAAACCTAAACATTCCCTCACAATAGAATATCTTTATGCTGGGGAGTTTAGGCCATAGGCCTTAATAATGGTCCTTCTAGATTAGTATACATATACACAAAATTGTTCTTTATATTTACTTTATCTGATCTTGGTGATTAAAGAGGGAAATAATGTTAAGGACAGTGCCAAGGAGATTAATCTTCACCTAGACATTTTCAGTGCTTTATTTATAATTTAAGAAATTTATTTTGACTCCCTTTCATATAGAACTTTTATTCTTGAACTCTTCCAAGTAGAAAACCTAGCTAATCACAGAAAAATTAAGAGGACTAGTCATATACTACTTAAATTAGGGTGAGGGACAAAATGACACTCACCCCACCCACTCCCAATCTTTACCTAGGGTGGACCTTGCTGGTTCATCACACCACTCTCCAATAAAGGATCCAGTTGCAGGTTCAGAACAATCTTCTCACCACTTGAGAACAACCACCACCATCAATCAATCAATCAAAGCTACAATTTGATATCAACTTCTATGCCTTGAAATCAAGTGCCTTTCCCAGCTTTAAGGTTATTGGCTTCATCTTGTGCATGAATAAGCTAATTCCAAATGTAACGTGAACCATCAATTAGATTGTATTAATTAGACATCAGCCCTACTTGACTGCCTTTATACAAATTATTTCATATGGTTCAGCTTTAAATTTCTAAGCAAACTTGTAGCACTATCTGAATACATTAAAAAGAAACTCCAGGTCAACATCCAAATATAATTCAAAGAAAATGGGAGAATTAAATGTTTAGTCCATAATTCCTTTAATTCCTATTTATCTACACACACACAGAGTGAGAGAGCTGTATCTGTGTATGTATCAATGTAGAGAATAGATACACATATTTTTATATATGCATATATCATATATTGTACCAATAGCCCAATCTGTTTCTCTAACCTCAAGTTGACTCAGCTCTATCTCCTACCTTCTGGAATCTATTGTTTTGTTTTCCCAGCATCAGTTCCTTGATCTTTGAGATGTAAACAGCTCAAACCTGTGCTTACCTAACAAAGGCACAACCTGGCAAAGACAAAGACTGTGATGGAGAAAATTAGTTAAGTTACATATTAACCTCTGTTTGCACTCACAGCATTTTATGCATACATAACCTGCTTCCAGATTCCATTACTATTTTTATTCACTTATACTTTGTGCTCTATAATTGATTCATTCTATTAAATAAATCTTAAAAATTTAAATTTTCGCAGATTGGGCTTATGCCCAGTGTCAGGCAAGCATCCTGTTCATGATGCTAATTATAGTGCAAACTTTAGGCTCACCAATCTGCATAGGCTCTTTATTAGTTCTAGCAGTTTCACAGACACAGCAGGCTCAGTAGGCCAGGACTTTGGGGTGGTGGTGGGTTGCTGGGAGTCAAGTAAGCACTTTCCCTGGGTGCCTACACCCACCCCCCCTGCTTTTCAGCTTTTCACTTACTCTGATCTCCCTGGGGTGCTGCTACCCCTTTATGGCCTCCTTCCAGGCCCAACTGTGCCCACTCAGACATGCGCACACCCACTGGACCAGGTATGTAAATACAATCATGGGGAGGGCACCACATCACAGGTGCTGGTTATACAGACAGGCTAAAGGTAGAAAAAGTTCAACCAACTCCCTTACTTTATACCCTGGGAACTATATTTTTAACAAATCACACTTGTGTGCATAGAGTAAATAAAAAATCTAGATACTCCAGGACTCACACTGTGTGCTTGTGGAGATGCCATCACTGCCAGTTTGGAGAAACACTCAAAGTTCTCTGGGAGCGTGGGAGTAATTACTGATGATGTATGGAGTTTGTTGTGTGTTTTGTTTTTTTTTTTTTTTCATTTCCTTCTGCAAAGTAAAAAGGTTCAAGTTCTTTCCTGATGAGCAGAGATCTTGCAAAAGTTACTTGACCCTGATGCAGTTCAGAAAACGAATAACCCTTTCAGTCTTCCCTGTGGGTCTCACCACAGCTTTAAGGTTAATCAGGGAGTATTCAGAAAGCAGAAAGCATTTAGAACTGTGGGAATTGAAGTAACAACAACAGGAGAAACACTTGTAAATAAAAGGTAATGCTGTAGCAGAAATTAAGTTGGACCATATGGTTATTGGATAGCAGCCTTTGGCATCAGGTTCCATGGAGACTCCCTGGGATATTTTGGGAAGGAGACCAGATTGAAGCTCATCTTATCAGGCTGTGTTTTTGAATGCGCATTGCCTGTTTGCTGAAGAAACCTGACTTTCCTCTCCTGTAGGGTAAATGTGTTCCTCAGGCTTTTCCCTCTATTAGCATGTATTGGAAGCACTTGTGGTATCCTCCCCATGATTGTGTTTGAGCTTGGACCACTGAGTGTGCACAAGTGTGAGTGGGCATAGCTGAGCCTGGGGGGTGGGAGGGGTAGAAAGAGAGAAGAGAAACTCCAGTGGCTGTTTCTTCATCATTAAAAACCTAAAATGGGGAACTCCAAGGGCTCTGACATTCTCTGTCTGCTAAACCTGGTGAACCTACAAAGACTGGGTTGATTACCCAACATCTCTTTAAAGTGTATATACTACCATATCCCACTAATGTTATAGCTCTGGTTTCCTATCCCTCTGATTTTCACCCCCTCTTTGAATGTATTTGAAGTATTTATAATGACTTTTTATTGAGACATTTTTGTTTGTACTTAGATGTGCTCATAACCATCACTCAAGACACTGTAGTAAATATTTGTAAATACTGTACAAAGTCACATAAAAAATGAAGACAGAAGACCTACAGCTCACAGAAAATCATATGTCTGGACTCTATTCTATCTTCAGTAATATACATTCATAAATATATATTCAAAAATAAAAATATAGCAATTTTAACAAATTATCGGAGCATATTTCACTACATCAGGAAAAAGTCTTCTGGGCAGGCAAGCATATTTTTATGAGAGTGTTTTATTGAATCTTTCCAGACAGAAATTACATGTTTTGAGAGTAATCTCTCAGTTCATTTTCTGACAAGCATTCCATAGATCTTAGGGTAGAAAAAAGTCTTAATTGATCCTCTTTAGGATACCTGGCTGATCTGAAAATTAAACTGACAAAAGAGGTTAAAGGAGAAAATTATAAAAACTTTATTGAATTTTTAGATACACATATTTACATGCATGCGCGCGCGCACACACACACACAAGACAATGGAGACCAAAGAAATGATAGACCGGAACACTTTTATAACTTTTACAAAAAAAAAAACATGAATTTGTGAAGAAATTACAAGAAGGATTTACACTAGGGGCTGTAATTACTTTAGAAATAGGAAGAACTGGGAAGATATGGGTTAGTTTAACAAGGTTTGTTTCTACAGATTTTTCCACTCCCAATTCCTCATGATGAATAAAATTTCTCCCCTCCTCCAGTACAGGGCAGATCTTTCACATAGATAACTTCACTCTTGCTTTCTGGGAATGGGGGGGGGGTGGTGTAGAGGGCTGATCAGAGGGCATGTCTGCCTTCTACAGTTTTCTCACACTTCTTTAGATTATGATATACACCAGAATAGGGAATGTTATATTTTAAAATGAAGGTAGAAAGAGAAGGAGATGGTAGAGGAGAAAAAAGAACAGGTTATAAATTTGAATGCTCACAGAAGTCAAACAGATAATATGTTGTATGGAACAAGGAGATGGAGCTGGGGTGCTTTTCTGTGCCAGCAGGCAGGAAGTGAGCCTAACCTGACCAAGTGTTGGAAAATCAAAAGACTGGAAATGTAGTTTTTATGTAAAAATTCTTCCTTTCATTTCCTATTTAAAATTATTGTACCTCAAAAAGTGTAGTATTATTGATTGATGACCCTGATTTTAGTAACACGGTTCAGATCATCTTTCCCTAAGAATACTCTGAAGCACATTGATGGTGGGATAACAATAATTGAATGGGTATAATTGTTCTGGTTGCTTTTTCCTAATTCCATGTCAACTGGGTAAGCTATGTTAGAAATAAAATATTGATCAAAAAGTACATATTGCCTCTCTATCCACTTGCTTTTCTAAAAGTTGAGCCACTCATTTTTTCTGATTATTAAAAACTTCATATTCATTATGAAAATTTAAGAAAATACATAAAACTATAAACAACATAAGGAAAATCATCGAGGATCTCACATCATCTACAGATAACCAGAATTAAAGTTTATTCCTGCAGGTCAGATACAAAAGGATATAATGACATGCCCATTCACAAAAATATTTGTGTTATATTCTCCCAATATTCATATGCATATATAAACAATAAAAATAGAGAAATATTCTACATTCAATTTCCAGCCTCTTTTTTTAAACAAATGTTCTTATAGATTTCATTTTGAGGTGTCACTTATTTCATTGACATTGAACACTGGACAGAGCAAAGGGTGATGGCCTCAGAGCCCCTCCCACAAAGGACACACAAATGTTAGATATTAATATAAATGATAGTATGAGTCAGGCCAGCCCTCACAACTGACCTATCTGTCTATTCTCTCACTCCCTGACTCACATAGTCCCTATTATTTCTATGATTGCTGGGTTATTGAATGTATGTGAGTTACTTCCCAGCACTTGGACTATTTGTAAGGACAATGGTTACCCAGAGACCAATTAAAGTCTCTCTGCCAGCCAGTGTCTAGTTTTCTGCACACAGAAAACTGGTCATTATTTACATATAGCTATTTCTTCTAGAGTTTGAAGTCACCTAGTTCTCCAGAAGTGTCTGAGATAGCTGGGAGATAAATGTAAATATGAAAGAACTATGAGGACAACAATGTATCTCATACCAAAGTGATGAGTTAAATTAATCCCTAAAGTAGCAAGAATAAGAGAGTAAGGATGCAGGCCGGGCACAGTGGCTCGTGCCTGTAAGCCTTCATAGGCTGAAGCCCCAGCCGCTTCAGCCTATGAAGCGGCCGGGGCTAGGGATCGCGGTTGGAGTCCCGCCGGGGGCCCATAGCGAGACCTAGTTCCAAAAAAATAGCTGGGCGTGGTGGCGTATGCCTGTAATCCCAGCTACCTGGGAAGCTGAGGCTGGGGATTGCTTGAGTCTGTGGTACCCCGGGCAATGAGAGCTTGCGGTTCCACGGGCAAAAATAGCGAAACCAAGTCTCAACAAAAAAAAAAAGAAAAAAAAAGAAAGAAAAGAAAAAAAAGAGATAGTAAGGATGCAAACTCAGGAAAGAAGCATCATGTATCTTTTTCTGAGTCAACCTACTTTGGGTCCAGATTGAAAGGAAATTCAACTTAAGTACATGCCAAAGTCTCCCCTACTGGTGAAGCAGCAACCAAGTTTGCGTAGGCCATCAGTCACCTGTCTAGATGAATTATTCTAAAGTACTATGGTCCAGTGTTCATGACCACTTCAGGCCCTAACACACTGCCAATTTGAAGGTCCATTTAGTGCTGGCCAGTTTGAAGAGAAGATATGCTTTGGCACCTAGACTGCTACCTCATTTGGTATACCCCACAGCCATCTGCCAGTTTTCCCCAACCCAGGATGCTGCCTTGAAACTGCTGCCCAGTATCCACTTCCCTGTGAGTGTCCAGCTTTCTCTCCTATTCCAGATCAGAAGACAGTCTTCATTCTCCCTAGTTTCCTCTCAAAGACTTCATCTTCTCTCTCTCCTTCTTCAGGGTACTAATATAATCAATTATATATAATATAGTAAACTAATATATAATATACTAATATAATGAATTAAGTTTTTACAGAACACAGGGAAAACTCAAATTTGGTTTCAGTGTGAAAACAGATGAACCCACACAAGATCCTAAGAGTGTACTGGAAATTTCAGTGCTTGTCTAAAGAGACTTTCTGTGGAGAGCAAGGCAGTTGCCCCAGTCAATTCAAAAGGTTGGAGTAAAAGGGGAGCATGTGGTTTGGGGTTTGGCATGTGTGCTTTAGAGCCAGGGCTGAGTGTCTCTATGAACGGGTGGGGGCTTACATCATTTAGACTATCACATGCCTCTGTGTCAAGAAAGTGCATCCATGTGTAAGGTTTCTTACTGGATGCCATCTATGGTTAAAAATGAAATCAGACTATTTAGAATAAGTTTATATTTCAGCACAGCTGAAAAGAAGAAAGAGCCAAGGGAAGAACTGGAAGAAGGGGGATTCAGACAGAGGAAAGGCTCAACATTGTAAAAGGCCTTGAACACTTGAGAACAAGAGGTCAGAATACTTGTAACATCATGAACAGACTCAAAATGTCAATAGACCATATCACCTAGAGCTTACCTGATATCTAGATATAGTCAAGGAGGAACTAGAGATAGATTATTGGAATACCTCTCACATTATTTTATTAGATAGTCTGTGCCCAAACAAGCATGAACCTCATAGACCAAAAGGTGTAGCTTAAAGTTTAAGACAGGCTGTGAAGTCCTGAAAAATTTCTCTACCCCAGCCCTATGCAAGCCATCAGGAGCACAATGCTTTCTAAGTGCTGAATGATAGTTAAACAGAGAAAGTTAGAAAGCATACGGTGATAGAGAAAAGCAACAAACAGTTAACTATCACTTTTTTCTTCTTGTTAAAAAGATGTACATGTTTCAGTTCTGCTTCATTAGCATTGTGTGATCCCTCCTTGGTTTCCTTCATTAACTCGAAGGTATCAAGTGTCCCTTGGAGAAAAATGGCTGGAAGTTAAAAAAAAGTTTCTGAAGCTCGATGACTATTAGTTTGTTTGCTTCCCTAACTGAAACCTCTACGACCAAACTCACAGCATTTATTTTTAGCTGATCCGGTTAGCCTGCGGTGATAGATCTGCAATAATTGCCCATTTGTTTTCCAAAGCAATTGTTGTTCAGAACCATTATACCTTTAGTAGGAATATAATGTAATATTTTCCTGTTCATTTAATTTCCCATTTGAATAAAACACTTATGACCAGAACGATTTCTAGAACATTCAAAGTGACTGCACTGTATATTCCTTATTATCACAAAATTGCCTTTGCACATGGGACACAGGCAAGGGAACAAGCCACTGAACAGCTGCATTACTTTCAACCATGTGTAGCTACATATGAACAAATTCCACCTCAGTGATAGGACATGACTATCTCAATATGCTACCTGGCAATCTTCTAAAGTTTGATTTTAAAGGCAATTGATATATTTTGAGAAATATACTCATGTCTTACATCTTACAATTCCATTTTATATCTTAAATGTATGTGTAGTGCCTTACTATTTCAGAACCGCAAGACTACTAAAATAAAACAAAATCAGTACCAAATCAGCATAATTTTTGCCCAACTCCTTTCCATTGTTATTATCCAGAATCTTTTTATCTGCATTTCCAAGCAGTCAAGCATTTAGAAAAACCTTGGCAAATTGGCCTGTTTTGTGATATTTTGTGTTTAAACTTAGCAAATAAACTTGAGACCACACGCTTAGACCAAGAAGACACCTATGGAATGTGATTTGGGCAGGAACAAGTATTTCTTTTTTTGCTGTTCACAGTGCTTTACATTTCCACCATCTAGTTATCAGAGGCAAGAGAGTCTCCGAAGGGACAAAACTGAGGCTGCATCACTGGCACCCCCTGTTTCTTAAACAAGGCACCCTAGGCCCCTCTGTGTGGAACCTGACTACTGACCACTCCAGACAAAGCCCAGAAGGACTCCGCTAACAGGCAAACCTATTTTCTGAAGAGTAAAACACAGTATTATCAACCACCAAGTGGAACTAGTTAGCTTGCGTGATTAGAACTTACCTCACCAAAGAAGTCTCAGGAAACAGTACACTGACCTAGTAAACTGTAGGAACAGAGGACGTTTGGAAGCATTTGAAGTCTGTGATTCTGCCATAGACACAACATGTGATTAAGGAATCATGGTTTACAAAGGGCAGCCTTGACTGTCACTTACCATTACTGTAGAAAAGACCTCAGGTAACTTTCTACCTCACCCTCTCGGAGTGGGCGTACCTGTTACAGCAGAGGGCTCCTTGGTGAGGATCACACTGAAGCACCGCTTATAAGCAGCTTGTAAGCAGCTCTCTCTGGCTGATCTGAACTTTGTTCTCAAGCCTCTGTCTGTCTGCCTCAACTTCATCTCCAACCTCATCCCTCAACCCCATTTCACTTGTAGGATGACTCCTCTCTTCAATTTGCTATCCAGAAGGCCAATTTTAAGATACCAAAATGTTAAAGTTTGTGGTTTTTAAACTTAATTGCTATTTAATGCTGACCCCAAAATGCACGTTTGCAACTTGGTGCTCATGGCAACCAAGACTTCCTGCAAAGGAGGTACAAAGGACACAGCAAGGCCACCAAGTTGGTGTCCTCCTCATCTATGAGGTCAGATGAGGTGACTATGAAGCATGTGGACAAAATGAATACGTAATAAAAATAACATGTTTGAGTCGGTTTGAGTCACCTGGAAAAGCAGGCTAATAGCACACACACCTGCACACACACACCTGCCCACGCAGCTCCATCCCCTCCAAGCAGGATGGCTGTTAGGGCCTAGATCAGGGGAGACTCCTCTGGGATGAAGAGAAGCCCAGAGTCCCAGGAAGGAAACTCCCTGGCTGAGGCTGAGAACACCATCTTTCCTGGATGGAAGGCCAGCCTGTGAAATCCCCATAGATGATGACTGTGTCAAGTCTTCATCTGAGGGCCTCAGTGGCCCTCAGAAAACTCATCACCTTCCTTGGACTGGAGCAGAGTAGATGAACCAAATCCTTGCTGCTGATGAGGCAAGAAAAGCGATATTATGTATTAGCCTCAGGAGACAAATTAGGAATGGGGTACATTATGGACACTGCTGCTTATGATGAGCCCATAAAACATTGACATTCTTAATAAGAAAAAGAATATGTAAATCAATGTCTAGGTCAGTGAACACTATTTTCTTGTAAGAATGGAAGCTCCCTGAGGTCAGAACAGTGAATGAATTAATGAATGAATGCATGCGTGCATGCATGCATGCATGCATGAATGAATGAATGAATGAAAGATACCATTGTATCTCCACAAATTGAGGCTACTTTTCTTAGGTGAATGAGATTTATCAACAATTATGTACATTGTACATCTCTAAGGAACATATTATGGCATAATACAAATGGCAATGACTGAAATTTGGGAACCTTGAGTGTTAATCTTATATCTGCCTGTGACAGAAGTTAAATCACTTGGTTTAGAAGAATTTTAAGCTTCTTTCACATTAAAATCTATTTCTTTCTAAAGAATTGTTTTGGTTTAAAATAGAAATGATGGTAGCCCCCAGGGCAGTTTCCAGGTTGTTGGCAGCAAATTCTCTTATTCTGATGTTTTGTTTGCATACGACTTGTTATGTGAATTTCCTCTCACTCACTGTGCAGCTCCCAGCCTGATCTCTGGCCCACTGATCCCTCTAACACCCTCCCTCAAGGTAAGAACAGCAGCCTCAATTACCTGTGGAATGGCAATCACCTTGACCACCACATTAACTCTGAACATTAACCATGGAAGGTTACTGAAGGTGACTTGATTATGCCTGATATTAAAACAGCAAAAAAAGAAAGAAAGAAAGAAAGAACCTAACCTAACGACCCAAATAGCAAAGAACATTCTGGGGCTATAACAGGCCACCAGTTAAAGTGCAAGTTAAACTTTTATTTGTCATCAGGGACTAAAGAACTTTCCTAAGTTTTGCGCTTTTAAAAAAGGAGTTTCTCATAGCGTTAAGACCAATGCTTGAGACTGCTGTTGCTTGGCAACAACCAGCAAGGCATGTGCAGTCTGGGGTTGGGAGAAACCTAGTATATTAGAAAGGAAAAGTGCCTGATGTCAGTGGTAAAGTCACCCTGGGTTAGCATTTCTAAAAAAGGACAGCACATACCCAATAAAGAGAGTCCAGTGTTTTTTACTCCTTGGAAATCATAGGCATGAGATGGATCTGACCGAGGAAACACATGCTTGGCACACTTTGCACAAAACTGTTGTGAGTCAACACTGTTTTAACACCATTGTAAACTTGCACAGGTGCCCTATCCTTGAATTTTCTAGGCACCACAGGTAGCTCCCAGGCTGGCCAACACCTTTCCTTCCACATAAGCTCTTCTTAAGCCCTCTGGGGAGCCTCGGTGTCTTGTTGAATTAATCTTTTTTTCCTTATCCTTTTGAAAATTTCTATTAAGTTTCTCTTCCCTCAGAACTGCCATTTTTCTAGATAACTTTCGAATACGGATCCTTATTTTCCACCTCTGTTACCTACCTTCAGTGGGACACATAACCCAAGTTGGTACAACAGATTATGCCCAGAACTAGACAACTCCCAACAATAAAGGTTTATTTATTTCTAGTTAAGTCCAACACATGGTGGGTGTCCAACTCCATCTTGGGTTTAGTTCATGTTGCCCAACAGGACAATGGGAACTTGATGGAGTGGACTGGCTCTTACTCCTGTCTGTAGGTACCAATACATCTGCTGTGGTCTCATGGGTTAGAACTGGCACCAAGCCCTAACCTAACTTCAAGGGAGCTGTAAAGTGCATGGAACCCAAGGGGTACTAAGCATGTTAGCCACGCCTTATTTCTCAAACACACATACTGCTTGGTAAAATGAGCAGATACAATGATTAGATTCACTGATACTGAGTGTCTAGCATTTCTGATGGTGCAGTTCTCTTCCAAAGTCTGACACTCCTGCTTCTAAATGGGGCTCCAAAGATGTGATTGCCGTCCTACAGATTGAGTGTTTAGAGGACCTAGTGGCATTCTGTCCAGTTATTCATACTTACGGTTGACTGGAGTCACACCATCTTTGTATTTCCAGACTCAGAGACCAAGAATTTGACAGCGTGAAAGAAGGGAGTCACATCACTAATGTCCTTTTGTTAAGTAACATCCTAAATTTAAACATTTTATGAAAGCTCTGCAATAAGTATACCTGTTGTACATTTCTGATATTTCCAAAGGACAGAGACTGAGATGCTACCTAGGAATAGACATCACAAGACTTCTCCTTTAGGTTGAAACTCTTGTTTTGTTATCTCCCTCTCAAATGGGAAACTGAGACTCAGCGAACGTGACTCAAATGCCTTTATGTGACCGGTAAGAGGCAAAGCCAAACAGCAGCTCAGAACCCATGCTTTCTAATCAAGTGCAAAGTGCTTTGTTATGAGCACACCAAGAGTGAGATTCTAATCTCCCCCATGCTTTCTCTTTTCAAATGTCAGAATACCAACCTGACACCATGGGGAGGAAAAAGACAGACAGCCAGGTTGTCTCTGATAATAGCACCTGTGGTATCAGCGCCAGGCACATAATAGACAGTGGTAAATGCACATTTAAATCATGCAGAAATTAGCAGCATGATGAGGACAATAGAGGTCTCTGATGGAATAATTGCTTCCCAGTGTGGTGTTCAAACAGCTCTTGCTTGCTGGTGCTCAGACTATGAATGAGCTTGCACTAGAGGTGTTCTGGGGCCAGTACAATGGAGCTGAAGTGGGAGGAGGCAGTCACAGGCATGGAGTTTTCGAAAGGGATGATATATGAATTGCTAAAACGTTGCTCAGGGAAATTCACACATTTTTAAAAGCTTTACACTTGGAGAAAAAAAGGCAAAATATTGCTTCTGCATTGACTGTCGTGACCCCTGTGAGATGGTGCAGTCAACGTTCACTCTTGTAATAGCCTAGACAGGTAATTTTTTAAAACCCTTGTTAAGCAACTGTGAGTTTTACAAACATGTTTACTTTACACTGGTAGCACCATCATTCTGTGACAGCCTTTGAGAAGTTCGTGACCACGTGATGTGTAATTCTATGAAGGGAAGGAACTTCTCAGGGGACCTCATAAATCCCAGCACCATATCCTGTGGCAAAATCAGACCCCAGGTTACGTCAGGACATCCAGAGAAATCTGTGCAAATCAGACAATTCTGTAGCAATAGCAGATGCAGTATAGCAAACAAATAGTTTGATTTTAAGCAATGGAATTTGCATGGTATTATTGCAATTTTGTATAGTTTTTTTCATCATTCTGGAAGGCAAAGTAGTCTCATTTGTTCCAATTCAAAGGCATACATTCAAATGCATTATTTTGCTAAAAATGGAAAGAACAGTCCCAAAATGTGTTCTATCATGCTTGCCCCATTCCAGATGGAATATCTAATCTCACCGCAGTTTCAACCTTTTCCAAAAGTGTAATCCTAAATCAATCTCTAAGAAGTTTCCAACTCAGCCTGATGAGAATCCCCCCACCTCTTGCCTGCCCCTGAGGGAAGATGCTTTACTTGAAACAATCTTTTGTATCCCTAACAATCTTAGCACACCCCCTGATTCTCCAAATACTTTCTATTTTGAGTAATTCCTCCAAGTAGTTGCCTAAAATGTTCCCCAGTTCAGGAATCTTTAAGGCCTAAAGCTCTAAATTTGTGAATTTTGTTGTTTTTTTTTTCTAAATTTTTATAAGTTCTTACATAAGTAAATAAGGTAAATGGTTACTAGCATGCCTTCCCTCCTCCACCCCCCACCCCCTTGTGTTCACTCGGTCTCCACTCTTATTGTTCTTTTTTGGTTTATGTTGGGTTCATTGGTTCTTTGGTCCCTTTTTCTGTGGCTGTGTCCATTTGTCCCATGAGGGACTGTGTTCCAGGGCCATGGCACATTGTGCTTGATGGTCTGTAGTTTTAAGCTTTGTATTGGGCACCCAGTCAATGTTCATTTGGGGTCTATCAATGTCTTCTAGTTGCCAGCTCCAATACAATCTCCTTACCATTCTGCTGTCTCTGCACCCCATTTCTCTGACCTCTGGTTT
This sequence comes from Uropsilus gracilis, assembly GCA_004024945.1. Taxonomy (NCBI): domain Eukaryota; kingdom Metazoa; phylum Chordata; class Mammalia; order Eulipotyphla; family Talpidae; genus Uropsilus; species Uropsilus gracilis. Next base: position 58,851 of record PVHY01001026.1, on the reverse strand, counting down.
TGGGAATCCTTTCCCCCAGCCATTGTGAGGAGGTTTCTCGATGAGGGCAGGTGTCCACTGATGGACCTTGCAGGTCATCTCCTCCCCATCCGTTTGCAGATTTGCTGTGGAGCCAATGCCCTGACTCTGCAGGCCTCCTCTTTCAAGGCTTGGAGAGGGAGCCATGTTTCCTTGGGTGGCAAGTTCCACACGGGGCTTTGATTCATCAGCTTCCAGTGATGAAGGTCTGATAGGTCTTTACCACAGTTGTTTCTCCATTCCGGCATCCACACGTGCATGCGCAGGCTCTTTTCTGACCCCCTCATCCGTTCTATGTTGCTGTGTGCACGTTTATGCCGTTAGTCCTCCTGTGAGCTAAGTGGAGTGAGGGTGAAGCAGTAAGGGTGTCGTCCTACCCCCACCCCTATTCCTGGATCAAGGATGGATCCAGTCTTGCCCGCGGGCAGGTCAGGTTCAGGGATTCCGGCCGGCCCCTGCGTCCCCCTTACCCACCAGGTCGACAGCAGAGGGGCCCAGTGGGTGCTGTATGGTTCCTGAGTGGGTGCAGCCACTGGCCTAGGTTTGCCAGCAGCTGCAGGTGCCGGCCGATCAAGGCAGGCGCAGATCCCACATGCCAAGCTGGTCGAGCTTCTCAGACCAGTTCCTAGGCCCCACATACTGCTGGGACGTCAGCAGGAGGGGCCTAGTGCCGTGGGCAATGGCGGCAGCCTGAATTTTGTTTTTAACAATTTCAAACCCCCCTTTGACTTAGCTGGTCCCTTCTTTTCAAAGAGCAATAATTATTTACATTTGATGGTGTTTTGACACTTACGTAGTTGGAATGTAATGTCTAATTTGAGCCTCACAAGAGGTTTACAAAGTAGACCCAACACATATTAGTGTCCCCATGTTTAAGAAATGAGGAAATGTGACACTAAGAGAAGGTGGTTACCTCATCCCCGGTCACATCCCTGGTCACAACTCATGTTCTCAGCCAAGACTCACCTCTCGCTTCTTCTCTCAGGGCTTCTCAAGACCAGTAGAGTCTCAATGCCCCAAGGGTTATCAGTCAGGCTAATTTTTACAAAATATTCTCAGGGGCACAGAGTATGTCTAGAACTCCTTACACAGGCCTTATAACATTTTAAAACCCAGGGATGGAAGATACACCTCAGAGTGTGGAAGCCATTGGCACTAGCAGTTTGCTTCTGCACCCTCCCTTCAGCATTGTGGTTCTGTCAGAGGAGGTGGCAGGCACTGTACCCCACACCTACCTCCAACCTCCACAGGCCAACTCCTGGCACACCATGAACTGGACTTCCTTGAATGGGGGTGTGTGAGTGGCTCAGCTTCAGTTAAGTAGATATAATTCTCTTATAATTTATATTTAAGGTATATTATACCACTTGACCTCTAACCTAATCACTTTACAGTGTTATCTTTCTATTTCTCTCATCTTAGTCTTCTAACTTCTATATAGGTTATGTACCCTAGATGACATGGTTATTCTTAAAGAATCGATTGTTTTCTAAATATTTAAATAGTAAGCAAAATGTCTTGGAAATTTACTCACACTTTTAGCATTTTCAGTACTCTTTTTCCCTCTGCTTAGATTCATATTGCCACCTGGCTTCACCATCCTTCCTTCTACAGATCTTCTTTCAATACTTCATGCTCTATAAATTGGTTATATGAGCATAATGTATCCGTAAGTATTTTTGTTTTCATTTCAGTATATAATTGAATTACTTAGAAGAAACTTGATCTTTAGGGGTCTTGTGCTCAAAATATACTAAACAGCTTATACTTACTGTTAATTTTTCCTTACTACTTATGCAAAGTCCTTCTATATATTTATCTATTTATCTATGACTTTATTACCCATTTTTCCCACTGGTTGGTAGGAACCGTTACAATTCCCCATCCTATGTGCATTCTGGGAATTTTTGCATGTATTCTTTTTCTCTCTGTCTAGTTCTCATTTCTCCAGGGCTCATTCTGGAAACTCTAGCTGGTTTGGTCATTCCAAATTCTTACCTCCATCTCCTCAGTAAAGAGTCTTCTAGGTTTCACCAAGATTCTCCAACCCTGACTTACAACTGAAACCTTTTCAAGTCAGCAAACATGGACTACCATTGGATTTGACACGTTTTCTCATCAAGAGGGCTGTTGTCTTTCATTGTCAGAAGTATAGTATCTTGAAATTATTTGTTCTTATATTTTTGTCTTGCACTTTGTTTATAAGATGGGAAATCTTTCTTCCTGCCATATCAACTTCATAATCTTTTTCAAAATTATCTTTTTAAAAATCATAGTTTTCTTAGTCTTTCTGCCATTTTTTGAACTAAGTTTTGACACTCAGAATGGGGGGGAAAGCAAGAAGCACAGAATAGCAGGGAAATGTCAGATACCAAAATCTAACTTCAGAACTGGTTATGCTGTGACGTTATAAGCCACTGCATATAAAGCTAATCTACTTCAGAACAACATTAACATGAAAGAAAAGAGCAGTAACTACCATTAATTTGGTGTAAAGGTGATATGGTTATTATTAAAAAGATATGTGTTCAAAGATGTGTTCATTTATTTTTTGCATAATGTGTAGATAATCATGAACCTTCCAAAATAATATTTCCTATTTATTTAGTAGTAATTTTAAATTATTCTTCACAACCCAAACCCAACTGCCAAACAGAAAGTTTTAGAAATTAACATAATAGTCTAGATCTGTCCTCAATTGAACGATATACAGACTGTTTATTCTATCTAAAGCAAAACTCCAAATAAACCTGATGGATGTTCAAAAGAAAAACCAATAATCACCCAACCAATTGTGTTCTTTTTACTTTTTCCTTTTTTAGCAAATCAGACTGCAACAGTTAAAAAAAAAAAAAAAAACACTTCTCCTAATTACCAAATCCAGTGAGTGTCTTTGGGTTGGTGTTATTTTCCCTTTCTCATTCCTCTGTATATGTGAACTCTTTTAACTATTTAAAATCTTTGAAAACTCTTCTCTTTTTGAAATGTTTCTTTTACAGTCAATTGTCCTCTGGTTTACATCTCACCTAAACTATTTCAATACCCGTGTAATTATAACAGGCATGGAATAATTGGTAATAGTATTACATAATTTGAAAAAGAAATAGTCAAACCAGGGATATCCCAATTCAAGAAAACATTCCCATTTTACTATGCAGTTCTTATGATTAATGAGAAAAATAGGCCCAACCCATGCTTCTAGTTTGTACTCATTTGATTCAATAAAGAACTCCATTGCACATGGTTCAGAATATATGAATTAGTAATATGCCTCCAAGTGTTATTCCTCATGCAGGGAGAGGACGAGTGATTGCCTGATGTTTACTCTCACATCCATACTTTACAATCCACAACAGAGGACAAATATTGAGGAACAAGTTGCACAAGAGTAAAAAATATCTTCTGCCCAGACTGCTGTGTTTATTCTCCTGTTGTGATACATTAGTAAACAGCTGCTCCTTGACTTTTGTAGATAAGAAGTGCTTTGGTATAGCAAATTGGGAAGAGAAGAGGCTCATTTTTTTCCCAGAAAAAGTGAAGCCAAGGCAAGAATGTGATTTTTAATTCCTTGCATCCTATGATACAAATTGAGATCCCAATTCATATATTCTAATTGTCATGATTGAACATAATTCTCACTTAATCCAACTCATATCATTCTTAAAAGGAGAAAAAGAATCCTAGAATTTGGGCTAATGGAATTTGTGATGAGGTGTAAAACAGCAAAATACTCAAAACCTTGAAGGTATTCCAGTTTGCTTTAGCTCATTTTATTCTCCATGATTCAGTTTATCAAGAGGTTTGGAAATTAAAATGTATTGTCTTTTTTTCCAAATTTATTGTTGATGATATTTCATAAATAAAATACACGAACAAGTACAAATCAGAGAACAGCCTGCTCGGAAAACCACTTACAAGTATAGCTGTCATTCACTTTGTTGCAAAATGTATTAAGGGAATGTTTATCAATTGCTGAAATGAGTACCGAAAACCTCAGGATAAGTCTCTCTGATGAACCATAATGAATTGCATAGATGACTGGAATGCCTAAATAAAGTGTCTTCATTGCTAAATACAGGATTTTGTAGACCTTATTAAGTATGATACTGACATGTTTATCTTCTGGAGAAAAAAAATATAATCTCACAATTTAACATTGTTTAGTATTGGATAGACCCTCATTTTTAAAAAAAAGCTACGAGTGCTGCAAGAAAATAAATTATTTTTACTTTAGAGACTTATTTATTCTTCATTTAACAAGAAAGGACAAATCATGAAGTTCACGAATTAATTCTATAGAGAAAAGAATTAAAATCACTCATGTGCAACACACTTAATGTGGAGAATTGAGCTATTTTTAAAAAACGTCCTTCAAGAAACTTTATAACAATTTTCATTACTAATTCCAAAGTTAATCAAAAGTGATTCAAATTTAGGAAAGGTATTAAGAAAAATTTCCAAGGTTGAAAGTTTAGGGAAAATCTTATTAGCCAACATTTATTCCTCTAAATTGTTATTCCCTTCTGTACCAAAATAAATATTCCCAACCATTTTTGGTTTGGGTTTTTTTTTTTAATTCATTTTCATTGATTACCTATATATATAGGTAATACCTATATATATATATAGGTATTCATTTTCATTGATTACCTATATATATATAGGTATTACCCATATATATATAGGTATTATCTATATTTATATATAGGTAATCAATGAAAATGAATTATAAATATATGAATTATATATATTATATGAATATATATGCTATATATATTCACATGTATATATATTTTACATCATTCTATACCCTGAGGTTCACACACCACCATGTCATCGTGAACTTTCATTATGATCTCTTATACTCACTCTACCAATTTCACCTTCCCTAACCCTCCCTTGCTGCATGCTTTAGTTCTGTGTTAGTTAGTTCTAACCGTTTCTTGTCCTTTTTTTTTTTTTTTTTTTGCTTGTTTCCCCTATATCCCACATATAAGTAAAGCCATCTGAGTTTCTCTTTTTCTTTCTGGCTTGTTTCTGATGGCATGATTCCTTCTAGCTTCATCCATGTTGCCACAAGTAACATGTTTGCCTTTTTGATTGCTGAATAATAATCCAATGTGTAAATATACCACGACTTTTTGGTTCATTTGTCAGTTTTGGGATATTTAGTTTCTTTCCATATCCTGGCTATTGTAAATAGTACTGCAATAAATATCGATGTACAGGTTTCTTTTTGAATTAGTGTTTTGCTGTGCTTTGGGTAGATTCCCAAAAGTGAAATTGCTGGATCAATGGTAGTTCCATTTTCAGTAGCTTTTCACAGTGGCTGGAGCAGTCTACACCCCTACCAGCAATGTAAAGCTGTTCCTTTTTCTCCACATCCTCATCAGTAGTTGCTGTCCATTTTTTAATATGGGCCATTCTTACTCAAACCATTTTGTTAATAAAAATCATCATTATTATATATTCATACATTTACCAAATAGTGCATGTCAGGATTGGCACAAGATGTTAAAATATAATATACAATTTTTGTTTTATAGTCTATAACCTTAAAGTTTTGCTGTAAGAGAGAAACAGAAAAGACTAAAGAACAATGTATTGTGACATATGTATCCATTGGAATATGGAAATTACACTGCTATTTGAATAAGGAGATTTTGCAGTAAGCAATTAGTCATAGCAGAAGGTAGCTAAATACTGAGAGATAATGGAGAACTCTAATAGTCTGGAGCAGTAGATATAAAAGCTACTATCCCCACAGTAAGGAGGCGTAGAAGATGAGGGAACTAATGACAAGAGAACCTACCCCAAACAAGAGTGACATCCAGATGCTCACCAAGGTTGTGTCTATGACAAGAACACAAAATCTGCAGGTGGCCAAAATACTTGCCCAGGGAAAAAGTGCTTTGCCGGAGAAACAGCCTGAGTTTCTGACGTGTAAGGTGATATGGTTTATGAAGCAATCCCCTATTATGTCAGAGTATCTATGGACAAGAGCTACTTGGAGTTGACTCTGAGTTTCTGACGTGTAAGGTGATATGGTTTATGAAGCAATCCCCTATTATGTCAGAGTATCTATGGACAAGAGCTACTTGGAGTTGACTGTCTGAGAGAAGTAAGGGCCAGCATGTTAGGTAGGGGACTGAACCTATTTAATATATAGGCCATATAGATATAATAGATATGACATGTATATGTGTATATATATGCTCTGTACATGCTATTATGCAACTATATATGCTATACAATAATGAGCATTTCATTATTTCACTTCTCATTTACAAATGTGCTTATCTACAACCATCCAGCTTGTATCAGAGAAATGAAGCTGAGTGTCATTGTTGGTGGGTTTTACAAGGTGTCTGGGGAATGGTGAAGTGGAATTCTGGATGAAGGCGCTTAGTAAGCAATATGCTTAATAGTATGTTGTCTCCCTGGTGTATGTAGCTGACTCCCTTTCTAGTGCCTCCATACATCTTAAGGAGGCATTACAAAAGTTAGAAATAGAAAAGAATGGTAAGTGCAATTGGAGTTCATGTGAAAACTAACAGAGTCTGAGTTTCATAAACTGATTGATGGTAGATCAAAAGAGAATCAATGGACATGAATGAGTAAGACATTTGGGTTATTTGGGCATTGCATGATTATTGTACAATTCAAATTTTAAGAAGAAAGATAAAAAAAGATGAAAAAAGCAAAATAAAAATTGAAAAAAGCAACCCCAACTCCCAGTTTCAGTTGTGGCATGTGAAGAACTTGGAAAAAATCCTTTTCCATTCTTAAAATAAAATAAAAAACAGAACAGGGAGCCAGCCACCAGCTGGGAGAGGGATTAGCTTGAGTCTAAGGGAATGGCAACTGGCGTGTGCAGTGGCAACGGGCTGCCAGAATTCCAGCTTAAGTCAGGTTTAATGCCATGGGAGTTTGACTGGGCATGTGGCAGCTGGAGGCCATGGAGGTCAGAAGCTTCAGAGAAGTGGGGTGACTCAGGGACAGGAGGAAACGTGTCACAAAACATGGCTTGGCTGTGTCAGCCAACTGGCCAGATCAAGTTGGAGATTTGCAACGGAGAGTTTTACTACTTGAATCTAGGGAAGAAATATAGAGAAGACCCTCAAAGTACTGTCTCCTTTTTCTAAAGGAAGTTGGGATTTTTATAGACTATGGTATTTGGACTAGGCGGGGGCAGAGTGGGATGTCTAGGATCTTGATCGGGCTAGTACAGTGTAGTGTCATGACCAGATCATGCCTCGACATGGGTCCTATATTAAAAAAAAAAATGTGGTAACTAAGCACTCCTCAGAAGAGGCTTTTCCCACTTCAGGATCTGCCTTTCAAAGTCCAGAGCCCCATGAACTGACCAGTTCTGCACAGTCAGCAGTCTCTAGGGAATGATGCCATCCATTTGATTTAATCCCTTTATCCCCTTAGCAATGACCTTTGCTCCAATCCTACAAAAGAAAACACTGAGCCTCAGGAATGCACAGAACTCTCTACCCCTTGGCCTTCATATGCTCAAAATTCAGGGTTCAGAAGTTAATGCCATTCAAGGACCAGAGGTGAAGGAAAAGGAAGTGACATGAGTTGAATGGAGTCAGTGGTAGCTTTGATCTAACACCAACCAAATGTAGCTCTGTAAGAGTTCAGGTTCAAGAGTTCAAGGGTAGTCAAGTATTTGCCAATTTTCCAAAAGCAACTAGAAGACAGGATGCATCCTCTATATCATGCCCTCCCCTTTGGGCTAAATCTGTAAATATGGTGAGATTAAGTGACATTATAGGGTAAAGTCAAAGAAATTTGTGGCTGTAAAGATTCCTAAGCAGACTTTATATTATCAAGATAATTTGTCCTGTGTTGATCTCTACTGGCAAAGATAGAGGAACTCAGAGAGGTTAGAAGTATCTTTGCCTTAAGTAAGCACACTAATGTGGAGAGTGAGTGGTAGGGAGTAAAATAAAAGGAAAGAGGGCAGAATGGTGAGTGTATGCATGGTGAGATACACAGGTGTTTTCAAGTTCATGACTAATGACCTCTAAGAGAAGCTCCAAAGAACCTTTCCTTCTGTCCCACAGAAGAGAGGCCTTGGGAAAAGCAAGCATGTTGTATTCTATACTTTGCTGATTTATATGGGCGTGGGTTCTTTTTCTCTGGCCTTCCAACCCCAACTTCTAACACTTCAATGCTCACGATTCTCCCTTTTACCTAGTTATTTCTCTAAACATAGCTATCAAATGTATATCCTAGTTTCTATGGCCTCTTGTCTCTTGCGGGACCTTCTGGTCCCTTTGGGTATCAGGTCTCACATCAGAGGAAAAACCTGTTGAGATTGCATTAGAGCGAGGAGGAGGTAGGAAAGCGATCCCAGGTATTTTAAAATCAAGTCTATGTCTTGACAGAGCTATAGTCTTTGATAAATTAAAACAGAGAGAAAACTGGAGAATTATCTCCAGAGGCACCACATTTAAATAGTATAAATATCACAAAGAGAACACAGATAAAACACTAGTGAGAAAATTATCAAAGAAATAATAAAGGAAAGATTTCAAAGCACTGATCCAGTCTTACCTTTGAGAGCAGTTTTCTGCAATTTTTTATAGATAACATATACAGAAATTAACAGTAAACACAAAAGGCAGAATTAAAGAAAATAATAAATCTAGGCAGTGCTAGACCAGAAATGAAGACTGAAAAGGCAGTTAATTAAACAGATCGGGAGATCAAAGCTCCTTTGATACACTACAGTAGCACTTAATTTTATGTCATCAAATTTCTACTATTCCAGGGACATTCTCCACATACAATGGGTAATGTTGCTATCACACAAATGACATCTCGTAGCTTAGTGAGCAGATAATGAAGGACTAGAGGTTTCTTCAAAACTAGCTTTTGCCAACAGCCAGGTGATCATAACCAAGCTGAGACCATTTGACTGTCGGATGTGGTGAGTTCTCCTAAGAGTAAAGTTGAAAGAGTGGGAAAATTTTCCCCTTCCATAACAGAGCAGGAGATGCCAGCACCATTGGTCACCCATGGATGGAAAGGATGAAGAGATAAAAGCATGAGGCAAAAACATCTATGAGAAAAAACATACACAGGTCTGGTCTGGTTATTTTGGGAAGGCTTTCTTGTCAGGTGTCTGTTTCAATTTCCTGGAAGTCATTTTTAGGTCACCAGATGATGAGTGAGTGTGGTCCATGGTACTTTTTGCATATTTGTAATTTGAACCCAAGATTCTACTCCCCAGAGTTTGGCTGCACCAGGGCACCTCAGAAGTACTGCAAAGGATACTGGTCAATGAGGTGGAAGAGAGTTTTTGTGAACATGTCGTTTCTAATAGACGAGTTCTTCATATTACAGAGCACATTACTTATGTTCCTTGTTTCCCTGAACTATTCCATGAAAAGTTCACTCAACCAGAACATGATTATTTGTGACAGAAGCAACTAGGTTTTTACTATGTTGAAAAATATCTCCTTAAATCAACTGAAGATCAAAAGAGGCAAAGATGAGGTACATTGGAACATCCTGTGACTATCATAAAAGGTGAGAATCTGTGAGTTCTAAGAGGTTTCATGTGGAACTAAGAAGAGTACAGGCCGTGTTAGCATATGTTGTCCCACTATGGTAACAGAAAGCACAGGTGCTACCTCAGTTACATCCAGGGGTATTGATATTCCATAGTCAGCACAATCTTTACCACTTTCACTTTTCAAATATGAATCACCAATGAAGCCTGAAATGCCAGCGTTACCCAAAGAAGATTCTGGCAGCTCCTTACTGGAGTCAGACAGTGATGGGTCTGTGGCACACAAATGTGAAAACCTGTGCAGTAGCAGCTTGTGATGCTTGCAAACATTAGTTATATGGGGATCAATCAGAAAAAGGTTCTCAGAAAAAGGTCACTGACTGAATTGTTGAATGATAATCAAGAGCCCTTCATTGCATGAGGCATAGAAATTTCTAAAAGGGGGTCCACAATATCTTTAGTTACTTCAGCACAGGAACTCTGGGAGGATTCATTGTCAGATAAAGATGGTATCTCATGCCAGGGAGTTCAGTCTTTGATTGTAATTTCTAGTGGTTTGGTGTTATTCTCCATGTTTCTGGTTAGGTACCACCCAAATTGTGCCTTCTTTTTCATAAACAGGAGAAGGGAGTCTGAGCATCGACTGTCCAAACAGGTGGGTTTATTAAAACCCTTAAATATTAGAAGGTCTCTTTCTTACAGGGTATCATTTCAAGAAAGCGGTTAGAAGATATATTTGAATATTGCTCAGTGGAAGTAAACCATGAATTTTGAAAACATCAGTGGGAAAATTTGCCATAAAAAAGAACAGTATATATATATATATATATATAGGAAAAATAGGTCAGTTTCTCTAGAATCAATTGTCAGAGGCAGAGAAAATGAAAATTTCATTAATTTACTAGATTGAAAGATTGTAACTTTTACTGCAGACTCTAGAATTGCTAGAAAGGGATGCTAACACGAATTATTCTAAGAAGTTTGAACCCAATAATAAGTGGAGTAGGGGCTGAGGAACTAAGAATAGTGTGGTATTTCTCAAAAGGCCTAAACAAAAGAGAATAGATTCAGAAAGACAAAGCTTTTTTTTAATCCCCACTATTGAATTGTGTGAATTTTTCAAGGCAGGTGCTATTTTTTTTTCTTTTTTTTGAGACTAGGTCTTGCTACGTTGCCCAGGGTAGTCCCAATTCTGCAGACTCAAGTGATCCCCAGCTTCAGCCTCCCAGGTAGCTTGGATTACAGGTGCATGCCACTGTACCCAGCTGCTTTTTTTTTTTTTTTTTGATACCAGGTCTCGCAATGTTGCCCAGAGTAGTCTCGAACCCATGAACCCAAGCCATCTGAGGCCTCTTGTCTCCCAGTTCTTGGACTACAAGCACGAGTCACCACATCCGGCTGTAGGTGCTATTTTTAGTAGTATAGTAAAGCAAGAAAATATGACCCTAGTTTCAATAAAGGCAGAAATATTTACCCCAATCTGGAGATTTTCCTCTCCCAGTCATTTTAAAGGGAGAAGGGGGATAATATACTCCTTTTAAAATGGATTTACCGGAAATTGCATCTTTGCAGATTAAAACAACTCTTGAACATCTGATTGGAAGACTGAATACATCTAAAATTCTTAAGTTTGTAAAGCTATCTTTTCAACATCTTGACTTTTTATAGGAACTAGTTTTTTGGTTTCATGAAGGGACATTCATTAGGTGCTGTTGAAAATGAAACTATGCAACCTTTCTTTTTTGTGGCTCATTTAAACTACAAGTGAACTGATTTGCTAAATTACATCTGAAGTAGACAGAGACTCCTATTCTATTCTTTCTTTTAATGACAGAATAGGGTCTTGTCTCATTCCATTAAGAAACACACTGAAGTTCACCTTGCTGATATATCATCAGAAGGTAAACCTGAATTTTTTTGGAAAACAATGTGTCAGTTTTAACAATCACAAAAAGCCTCATCAAGATTTTGTGTACAAGTTTGAATTTTACTCTAATGAGTAGACTTTTAAAAAATCTGCAGAAATGGCTGATAAAGTCTCAGTTGACTTTTAGCCTCTTGCCAAAAGGTAGGAACTTGTTTACTAAAATCTTTCTTATTTGATGAGTTTCTTATTTGATTTTCTTATTTGATGAGTTTTACATAATGCATGGCCTGATTCTCACCAATAAAAATTATGAATTGAGACTGTTCAGAAAAAATAGGTTGGTGAATTTGCATTATAGGGTTGAATTTTTCAAGAAAGTTTAAAGGGCTATCAGTTACTATAGGAAAGTTCTTAAGTTTAGACCTGAATTTCAGCCAATGAGATTTAAAGTTTGTTTGGATCCACAGAAGGCTTAACTTGAAAAGAAAATGTTTAACAATATAAGACTCAGAAGAAGCTCCCAAAGAAATGAGAGGGCTAGTTCGGTAGAAAAAGTAGATATTGGCTGAGATTCTGGAAGGGAAGATTGTTCAGAAAAGGACCATGTTCCCCCTCTGGTTTACTCCAACTTCAATAGACCTGCACTAGGAATGAAAAATCCAGTCTCTCCAGCTGCAGATATAATGCAGAAGAAAGGAAGTAATAATGGCCTTGGATACACTGACCACCTGAGTGGGACAAGCACTGTGTTGGGAACCACTGAAATAGGAAGGTGAAACCAGCGATTGTGGTGACCTGTCACAGATTTCCACTTGCATCGTCTCTGGCACTGGAGAATCAGACCCTGGGCCCATAGTAACAGACAACATGAAGAGGCTCCCTCCTTTACCAATCAATGGGGGAAGAAAGCCACCACCAGTGACTGTGGCCCCATGGTAAAATTGCTAACAGTAAAGAGGAGAGAAACTGGACCAGTCACCTGGGGAAGTCTGCCCCAGCAGCATACACCTCACCACCATCAGCTGGGAGTTGGATTCCCAAACCCAGATATCAGAACTGTATGGCACAGAACGAGCAACTAGTGACAGAAAGGATCCTGGAGAAGCGCACCACCTATCTGCCGGACAAGAAGTTCCCAGTGTGCTGGGCCTGACTGCCTCAGCTACTCCTGGAGATCCAGGCAGCCTCATCTATTGCTGTCCAAGGTTGAAAATTCACACCCAGGAAGAAAGGACATAGTTCTAGAAAAAGAAAAAACCTATGGGCCAAACATAGAACAACAGTTTGCAGTGAGAGGAGTTGGAGTAACCAGAAGGGGGAAGGGGGGAAGGAGAGTCGGGGAATTGGGGTATAACACAACCATACAAACATAACCAATATTGTATGATAACTACAAAATAAAATTTTTTAAAAAAAAGAAAAGGACCCAAGTGGTAATGAGGTAGCGTCTACGCACATATATGCTGCTCCTGTGCATGATGGGAGATGAGGAGGAGCTGCAGAAGGGAGATGGGAAGATAGCACAGCAGACCTGAACAGGCAGGGAAGAGAGCACAGGAGGGAGGACCTGGACAGGTGACTGCTGCCAGTCCTCTAGGCTCATGAAAGAGGAGGCAGACAGCCCAGAAGCCATCTTATAGCTGCTCAATTTTACTGACGTTAGTAAATCTCAAGATCTAGTTTTACAAAGATGAAAATGTAATCTCTTAAATTGTGGCAGCTTCCATGTATCAATTGGAATCAGGTTTCTGTTCAGTTTTAGCAAGATTAGTGCCATGGCTGTTCAATTTCGTTTTAAGGAAAGAAAGTTCGAGAAGCTGAAATGTTCCTCCACAATGTCCACTGGACTGTTAGTTAATTTGCTCCACTAAGTTATAAATGTGCATGGAGAAGGGCCATGACACTGAAAGATTAAGTTATCAGGGCTTCCTGAAGGAGAAATGGCCTGAAAACACTTATGATGCCATGATCTCATTTATTTTATCACACAGTCTATAGAGTATTATCAAATGCACATTTTCAACTGGCACATCTGGAGTTGAAAACCCATCCCTAATGGATTTGATTGAAGCTGAGTACTGATGTATTAGTTCGAAAAAAATCTGTCTGGGAATGACACTTTCATCTAAGATAACCAAACCCATAAAGGATGGTTGAGTATATAGCAGCTGTCCCAGGATAAACAAGACCTTAAACAAGCAAATTTCTGAATAAGCCCCTCAAGATATCAACATCAGATTTGGGGGAATGACTTCCCCCAGGAGAAAACTGAACCTCTAATTCCTGGATGGTGAAAAGGCTGCAAGCTCAGCTTGGCTCCATGGAGCACACTTCCCCTGGTCTTTCCACCAGCCTTGGAGTAGGAAGACGTTGATCTCTGATCCTCTCATGGGTCCAGTTGGGGCCACCAAGTATGTTGATCTCAAACAAAAGCAAGCAGTTATTTCAACCATAAACAGGGTTTATTTGGTGATTAAATAACTGAAAAGGGGGTAGCTCAGAGAGTGAGAGCCACAAGCATGTTCTCAAAATCCAAGGCTAACCAGCCTTCACACAGCATCTGGAGAGACTTCTGGAGGGGGCCGGTGGGAGACACAAGGTTTGTGGGTTCTGGTTTTTCCCACTTTCTTCCTGAGTGGGTGCTCTCTTCCCAGTCTCTGACCTCATTGATTAGGGTTCTGAATATTAATGTTCACATTTTTCTTAATATCTTCTATTTTGTGAAATGGAATTGAGATATCCTAATTTTTATTCCTTTATGGGGAATGACCCTTGTTCTGTAGCATTTTATAGACTACATGTTGATTTAGTCTCCTCGTCCAGGAACAAGGCCATCTCTGTCTTACCTAGCGTTTTTCACCAAACAGAAGCAATGGATTTGCATTGGTGCTATTCTCTGCATACTGTTATTGACAGTGAGCAGATCTATAGCCAGAAGGTTGGCATGGCCAAATCTTAATTTGCTGCAGTTTCTAACAAAGCTTCTCCTGACACCCCTGTCTTGTCCTCTGTTATTTCCTAGAATAGAAAACTGATGTTCCTCATATGCAATACTAGGTTATTTCTCTGATTATCAACTGGCTGGTTGACTCAGCCTCCTAGTCCCTCCCTTAACTGCTTCCTTCTCTAAGGACAATCATGTCATTGTTGACAAGAAATATTTTGGAGTCTTTTTGGAGTCTTGGTAATTAAAACAGAATGAAAAAGTGTTGAGATAAGACTCTGGCATGAACTATGGAAAGCTGTGTGGAGGGCCCTCAAACTAATGAAAATGGAACTACCATTTGACCCAGCAATTGCTCTTCTGGGAATCTACCTTAAGGAGACCTCAATATTTATACAAAGGGACACCTGTACTCAGATGTTTACTGCAAGGACATGGAGACATTATAATTGCAAGGACATGGAGACAACTCAAATGTCCCCAAACAGATGAATGGATGAAAAAGATGTGGTACACATACACAATGAAATATTACTAATCATTTAAAAATGACAAATTTGATGAATTTATGATAACATGGTTGTACCTAGAAGAAATCATATTAGCAGAAACAAATCAGAAGGAAAAAGACAGAAACCAAATGGTTTCGCTAATATATGGGATACAGAAAAAACAAGGAAAAGGCCAGGAGGAAAAGTCAAAGTAAGCAAACAACAAAATTAAAGTCACAACTGGTGAGGTGGGGGGAGATGGGAAGGAGTAGTCAGGGAGGGGAGGTGGTGGGTAAACCCTGGGTAAAACAAAGATGTGAAATATATTATATATATATATATATATATATATATATATATATATATATATAAATTATTTAATAAAAAAAAAAAAGACCTTGTCATGTCCAGGTATATCTAGACAAGTTCAGACATAGTTACTCCCAAGAAAAAGCTGAGCTGAAACCAGACAGCAGATTATAGGACTGAAATCTGACTGATCATCACTTGATATACTTTCCATTAATCAAACTTTATCAGGCCAGGCATGGTGGTGCATGCCTGTAAATGGCAGCCTAGGAAACTGCGGCCCAGACAGGGAGCACGTAGTGAGACTTAGTTCCAAAAATATATAGCTGGGTGTGGTGGCGTGTACCTGTAATCCCAGCTACCTGGGAAGCTGAGACTGGGGATTGCTTGAGTCTGTGGTACCCCGGGCAACATGAGCCTGTGATTCCACAGGCAAAAATAATGAGACCTAGTCTCAAAAAAAAAAAAAAAATCAAACTATCAGCTGAAAATATTACTTGTATACAGTGGACCTGAATGTGAACTAGCTTGCCTCATTTGTGTATCAGGTGCTCTCTGTTCTGAACAAGGCAGGCATATTACTTTGGTGCTTCTTAGTTCTAAGTCCTACAGTCTTAAATTTCAAATAATATTTTTATTTTACTACCAAACAGGCTTCAGTTTGATTCCCATCTATCGTAATTGAAACTCTTGAATTATCCTCCTGGTGCTACAGTGACATTTTTGTCCTAGTTCCATTCCTATTTATCTTTCCTTGCAAATAGTACCAAGTGAAACCTGCTGAAACCAAGATGGAGTTAGAAGTAAGATAAGGGCTAAGCTATAGTCCTGTGATCATAGTAAAAGCACGCCCTCCAGCACCATGACAGAGCAGGCTAAGACCAAACTTGGAAGAAAAAAAAAAAAAGGCTGTGAATGCAGTTTCTGAAAATCACCTGTTTCCCTGAAATCTTGTTGTAGACCCTTCAGCCTCTCCCCATTCTTAGTTCTCACTAAAATAAAATGTCCCTCCTTCTTCCCAATTCAGGGAGGTAGCCTTTGAGACTGTTTGCCATGTCTTGAAGCTTGCCAGCTCCTCATTAGACCTGATTCCCCTCCAGTTTTTGGCTTATGAGTAGTGAGTGACCAATAAAATGACAACCTGGCCAGAGCCTCACCCAGGAATTTGGAAGGAACTTGCACAACCAAGAGGCCCTGGGCTTAAGCCTCAGTAGCTGCAGGATAGGGCTGGCTCCACTTGTGAGTCTTCAGTTTGGAAAGGCAGCAGCAAGAAGCAGGCTCCTTTTGTAAATCAGTTCAGTCAAGTGGACAAAGACATCCCTGGTCCAGAGACAGAGCCACAGAAATCCTCCTGCTGGCATCCATGCCCCTTGTTGGCAGAACTCTCTGTACCTGACCCTGGGGACAAAAACCACTGAAGCCACCCAGTGTTACCAGGGCGTCATTTTTAGCATTTATTCCTCTGAGCTTGTAATACTGCCAACTATGACTTAGCAAATGCCTTTTGTCCACAAAGGAAACGATTTAGAAGAGACTTGGCTATTTCTTTTTCTTTTTTTCTGACTTGACTGTAAGAAATTAGTGACTGATCTCTTCATTTGTGGATTTGTCACTGTGATTGATGAGAGGGAAACCTTTCCCCAATACTCAGTCTTGTGTTATGCCCTGCTCTAAAAGGGCATTCAGGCATTTATTTTCATTTTTATTGTATGTTTTTATGTGGTTACATTGACATCTGTCCCCCAAAAGCCTAAGAACTCTGAGATCAATGATTCCATCCACTTTAGTTTCCAGGTACCTGTCCCCTAGTATTTAGTAAGGGCCCAATTATTATTATTATTATTATTACTGTTGTTGTTGTTATTGTTATTGTTATTACTACTACTATTACTACTATTTTGAGACTAGGACTCACTATTTTTGCCCATGGAACTGTAGGCTCACATTGCCCATGGTACCACGGACTCAAGCAATCCCCAGTCTCAGCTTCCCAGGTAGCTGGGATTACAGGCATGCGCCACCATGCCCAGCTATTTTGGGGGGATTAGGTCTCACTGTGTTGCCCCTGGCGGGACTCAAGCCACAATCCCCAGACCTTGCTGCAACTCCGTTAGCTGTCACTTACAGGCACATGCCACCATGCCGGGCTTCCCAATAAATGTTAGTTCAAGAAAAAAAAAAATAAAAAGCACTGATCAAGTGAATCATTTCTTTTATGTTTTATGCTGCACTTAGCTTTATTATCACATTTAGCACATAATTTCATCTAGATATACATATGTACAAGTTAATAGATTGTAAGCACCAAGAAGGCTGGCATTTATTTCCATTACTCAAAAATCCTCAGGAAGTGCTCAATAAGTGTTTGTAACTAACCTGTGCCATGAACTAGACATTAGTATTTCTGCCATGTGTCTCAGATGACTCAGACAGATTCTTTGAGAAGTGGAGAAATTATCCCAGAAATAATATCTCAGGATATCTTCCAATTCAAAGAAGGTAAAAATCATACAATTCTACATACAAAATACTATCTACCACAAACCAATATCAATATCATTATTTAATTATAATGTGAAAAGGAGATCTCTAGGGTAAATGTTAAGATGTGAAGAGAAGCTTCACTATGATGTATAGGATCGAAATTTGTTAATTATTTGGTTTTTACCTACAGTACAAAAACCAAATTGGATAGCTGCAGAGCGTATGCTCTTTAAGAATAATGCAAAATATGTGTGCATATTTTGCTTATCATAGAGAACATCTTGTAAGTTTCTATTTGTAATTGTTGAATAATTGTGGCCATTGGAAGAAGAAGCTTCTAGAAAATGGTTCTAGAAAATGAAGTGCTTCTTGGGAATTTGAAAATGTTATTAGGATTTCCGGATACTATTACCATATACAAAGATTTGATACTTTCCTCTGAAATTTACTATAAGACCTAAGAAAAACATATTAGGCATTTGTGCACAATGGAACACTTATGAAAATTCTCTTAACAAATTTGATTTCTAGTAAAGAATGAGGCATAAGTATATCTGAATGATTTAATTTTAGCTTTCACCTTGCTCTTAGAAATGTAAGTTTTACACTGAATCCTGCAACTATTGGAGAATCAAACTCTGACACAGAATATCTTTTAATATTCAACATAAAATGTTTCCCCAGGAAGAAAAATTCCCCCAATGAATTTTATTTTAAACTTTATAATATAATAAGTAATTATTATAGTATCACACCTGAGGGAAGAAGCCCTATATTGTGAAAAAATAAGCAAGAATACTTTAAAACTACAATAGTTAATAATATTAATTTACTAAAAATTACCCATTTACTTAGTGACATTTACTCCAGAGCCTCAAAGTAATTTTCATAAACCCAATACTGCATTAGGATGTTTCAAAGAAACAGAAAATGTATAAACTATAAATGAGAATCGCTATTTTATCTGATACCTTTATGCAAAAAATACTACTTAGTCAACAATATACTTTGTTTTTAGAAGCAAGAAGCTTCTATCTCAATATGTAGACAGCTTGCCAAAAGTCCTAAGTTTGAAAACACTAGGGAGAATCTGGCCTCTAAAGATGAACTCAGCTAGACTGTGTTAGAATCAGAACTTTCACTATTTGGGGTTCATTCCGTAGGGATTTCTTCCATTTTCTTGGAGTCTAACATTTTGGGGGGAGAAATAAGTATTGTTAAACTTTTATTATTCAATCATATTGCATACTCCAGAACATAGAGTACAGTCATTGCCCCACCTTCAAAGTAAGTGAAAAGCAGGAATAACAGCAGCTAGAATGGAGAGACAGGAGAGATTGTGTGTAGCCGAGTAGGGCAGACCTGGGAGCTGAGTGAGGCAACCTCAACATTCATACCATGACTCACTGGCTTCATTGTGGATGGGAAGTGCCAAATAGTGGCAAAGAGAAATTGATGCTTACGGAGACAGCAAGAAGATGGCAGAAACTAAATTTACAATTTCCCCAGGGACATATTTATATTTTATGGTCTACTTATTAAAGAAAACTTCCTCCAGAAGTCAGAAAATGGCTTTTACTGCCAACCTGCACTTCACTTCCCTTTGATTGACTCTTCATAATTTCCAATGGCCACAATTATTCAACAATTACAAATAGAAATTTACAAGATGTTCTCTATGCTAAGTAAGATACAGTTAGACTTAGCATCTTCTCATTTGAGTATTTAAAGGATTTCTTTTTCTGTTCCCTATTTTTGAGATCACCAAACCCTAGGACAAGGTCCTATACCACAAAGTGTGCATTTTATAAGCTTGGGCAATTCCATTAGCTTCTTTTGTCTCTAAAACAGGGAGGCAATGTGAGAATTCTTTATTCTGTGGTTAAGCCAGAGTGAAAAGTAGGAGTGTATTACGCTGACTGCAAAGTTGTACAACGTATAGCAGTACACCAGTATCACTGCTTTTCAGGAAAATGGACACTCAAGAAAATATTCCCAGTGTGGAAAGATATTTGGCTTCTCACTCTGCTTTCCAGATTTATATCATATCATAATATTCATGTCAATTAAAATTTAAGAGTAGAAGTTAAAATTTAAAAACTCAATGGTCAACAAAATAATTTTTAAATCTACTGTCAGACTCAGAAGAAATGACTCCAAAAGTAATATTTCAAACAATGGTCCATGATTATGAAGAAATTGTGAAAAAAAATCTACAGGAAATTGTCAACAGATCTTGACTGACTGATAAGGAGTCACATGTAATCTAGCTATGGATCATACAAATTTTTATCCCAGAGGATACTTCTCAAACCCCAGACTTAAGGAAATTTACCTCTGCCAGTTAACAATTCCCTTAGTAATGGTCTAAATTCTTATTCAATTTCCACCGAAGAGAAAGTGAAGAAAATCATATCAACCCCAGAGACAAAACCAGAAAAGTTGAACTTCACATGAAATAATATCAATTTTGATAGTTTCCATGCTCTTAATTCAGGTATTTCAGTGCCCTACATGAACTTCTGTAAGCAGGACATACATATAATTTAATCTAGTGGGGTTCATTTATAGCAATTAATTTTATTTTTTTTAGATATTGTCATTTTTTCTCTCCACTTGTATTTCTTACCTAAGGAAAACTAATAGTGCCATGGAATAAGTGAAATACCTAAGATTTTTAAGTCATCTATTTGTATTTTATATTATACTTTACGTTAAGCAATTAATACATTATAGCCATGATTTTATGTGGAAAATATTTCTAAGTTGCGAGTCAAATCCATTTGAACTAGGCTATGATATAAATATTTGCATCACAGCATTTTATTGAATACTTTAAATGTTATTTTTGTTTTCCTAATAAACTATGAAAGCAGCCTGGGCTGTTTTCAAATTAGATATGAAAATTAAAGCAGCTAGAAGGCAACATGGCCTCATGGATTAGCACAGGGTTTATGCTATCAGACTGCCTGATTTAACTCTGCGTCTAGCACATACAAGCTGAGTAATCTTATGAAAGTTATTAACCTCTCTGGGCTATAGTTTTCTCATCAGTCAATGTGAACAATCATTGTACTTGCCTTGTTATAGATGCCATTGAGTTGAACATGACAGACACTACTGTGTCTAGCATGAAGTAAGATGATATATTGATAATGCTTTCATCATCAATCCCATATAACCCATTATGTACTTATGGACAAGGGTGCTTTGTTAGATACTATATACATGAGTTCATTTATTGACTGCACTCAAAATTCCAAAGTCTCTCACACACACAGATGCAAGAGTGTTCTCTCTGGAACTCTACATGAGTCAACCAGGAACTTTATCCATGGACTGTTGTGCTAACATCACAACATCAAAAGTGGGTAGAAAAGTGACTGTGATAAGTCTAAGTGACCAGGAAGCCTGGATTTCACAGGGGAAAATATAGGTCCCTTCTGCTTAATCTAGATTTCCTGGAAGCCAGTGACAGTGAAAAATCTGACTGAGACTTCTAAGCAGGTTTTCATAAAGATTTGGTGTTTGTGCTAGAATGCCTATAGCATGAGAGTTTGGGACAGATTTTCTAACAATTAAAAACTCATGGAATGCAAGTTTTCTGTTCAAAGAAAAAAAAAACAAAGAAATAAAATTCATACTGCCCTTGGCAGTATGTGGATCTCAGAGGCTTGGAGAACATAATCAGGAACAAGAAAATATAGGCAAAACTTTGAGGGGAGATGAGTGAGTGTATTTTACAAAGAACCTTAAATAACTCAGAGACTGATGGAGAAAATAATGGATGAGAGTGGTACAGGTGTAGGTAGGGAATGAAATTGATCAAGATACAAAATGAACGGTTCTTGGATTGGGCAGCAACTGTTGGGAGTGAAAAACAATTGGCACATATATGAGAGGAAAAAAAAATCAAAGAAAATGAAGTTGTGTTTAGCAATGAATGCATGGACAGAAGCTAGAAGGAATCATGTTAGCAGAAATAAGTGAGAAAGAAAAAGAGAAATACTGGGTGTTCTCACTTATATGAGGTATAAAGGGAAAGCAAACAGACAAGAAAAATTAAAAACTAACTCTCAACAAAATCGAAGCATGGAGCATGAGAGGGGGAAGAAGAGGGAAGCAGGAGTAGGAAGAACACAAAAGACTACGACAATGGTTCACAGGTGGTAAGGTGGCGGAAGAACCTTGGGGTAGATAACAATGTGTAAAAAAAAATGAAAAAAAATTTAATAAAAGAAAGACCAAGAGTCAAACGCACATGTTTTTCATATATATAATATATATATGCTATATATATCATATATATATTATATATATATATATATATATATATGACACTAGCTTGTGACTTGAAATGGAGGTGAGATGGTGAACCAGCTACTCTGGTGGACAATGAGGTGGCACAGAGGCTGTGAAAAGAGATACATCACTGTCCATGCATCGTCAGCTGACATAGCAGCTCCATCCCAACCTGTTCTTTGTGCAGAGCAATATAAATCAAAAAGGTGACTATATAAAAGGAAAATCACATTTATATTTCAAAGCTCTTACTATCATCTGAGGTCCACATAATTATCTTTTGCTGACTCTCTCCTATCTTATCCTGAAACCTGTGTCACTACCAATGATTGGGTGCTGAGTCTGTTAATTCTGACTAAAGGGAAAAGAATCAACTTAAGAATCAAGAACCCTTTTATGTACACAAACTGAAGCATACACACACACACACACACACACACACACACAGTACTAAGTTAGAAAACAGTATAAGAATTAAACTGAAGATGACTTCAATAATGCCCTTCTCATGCTATTTCCTTTTGTAAAAGGACTTTACTCGCTGCACTTACTCAGCCTTACATTTGCTTTACAAATATAACCTTATGAACACTTCAAGACCTTGATAAATGAGAGGAAGTATTCATTTTCCTCCTTAGTGGTAGTTTCATTTCTCCAACGGTATTAAATAAAACAGCATAATCAACAGATTTTAAAACATCAGATTGCACAAAAGAACTGCTACTTCGAGGGCACATTTAAGTTTGGTACATTTTCAAGGACTCCTACACAATAGTGAAAAAACAGATACAGTATGCAGTAGAGAAAGTTACAAAACACTGAACACTGCACAGACAGCTCCCTCACAAGGAAGAACCTCCACTTTAGCCTAGATAACAAATATTTGACTAGCACAAATATTTAATGACTTTAATTGAATGTATAGCAAATTGTCAACAGGAAGAAATAGCAGATAAAATAGGGAGAAAACAACTCAGGAGACTGTTTATTGGAGAAAAGTTACTGTATTCACAGGTAGCTTTCTCTTTAATGTACTTGGCTAGCCATAGTCTCAGCAAAGAGCTCTTGTCCTCTGAGGTGAAGTTCTTCCAATGGGATGGCAGGGCTGATGTCTATCCAGAAGACTAGATAATTAGTAAAATCCTGACATTCTCATATACTTGCTTTGACTATACAGATTATTTGATTTGATATTAATAGTTGGTATTAATTTGGTTTGACTCTATGCTTGGCTCAAAGGTAAAATAAAAATTAATAGGCAAGCAAGGTCAGTATACCTAATCTAACACAGCCCATAGAATTACCACTCCTGAATCTAGGAGTGAACAAATTTAAATTTGTTTACATGACAACATATTGGATTTTTGTCAGAGATATTTTAAAGTGAAATATTTATAAATGCTTCTGAATGGAAAGCTTACATGGCAAGTACATAGAGAAGATAATACTTTACACACAACTCAGACAGTTACAAAAATATGAAGGGGTTTCAAGAATTCTTGAGGCAAAGATGGCCTCTTCTCTCCTACAGGCTGTGGTGCTATTTCTTTCCAGTTCTCCTCCATGAAGAAGCTATTCACAATTCATTCCATTTGACCCCTATACCCTGCAGATATCACGTTAACCTCTTGCATAGACACAGTTTTGTACCTGCTTATTTTGACATATTGCTCTATCTCCAACATCACCAGAAAGAGATAAGTGAGCACTGAGTTTTCTCACAGGACTTTTGTACTCTCCTGACATGTTCTTTTGTTACCTTGATCAATGCTAATCTGTTGCTCTCAGTATTCAAGGGAAAAGGTGACATTGGAAGTTAACATAGATCAATAATTGAAAGCATAGATTGCTAACATTGTAAGGAACCTAAGAAGTCATATATTCAATCTACCCTCCAGGAATCAACTCTCTACAATACTTTTGGAGGCGAGCTTTTCAATTTCTGGATTAAAATCATTTAGTGGCAGAAAACACATCTCACAGAGTGATCAGTTCACCCACTTCCAACTCTACTGAGAAAGCTCTTTCTTAAAAGAAGCCCAAAGTTACCAGTCTGTAATTCCAATTGATGAGTCTTACTTTCACCCACTAGAGCAGCAAGTGCAAGGTAATTGCCTCATTTATATATCAATCCTTCAACTATATAAAGAATGTCATTTCTTCCCCTAGTTTTCTTTTGTCCAAGCAAATCTTCCTATACTTCTTTCTATAGATTTCAATAATTACATCAACTCTAAGTGTGAAGTGAGTGCAAGCACCTCATGATACCTGGAATATATTAAGCATTTGCATAATTATTCAGACAATGAAATAATTTGTACAAAAATATCTCTGGATTTTGTTTTCTCTGTGCATGCTTCTGAAGAAGTCAGGAATTCTCTTTGGAACACTAACATTTTTAAAAATAAATATTTCAAACCTCAAGCCTGTTAGTCAGAAATTAATATCCTCTTTTATTTGAAATTGCACTGATTCTTTGTGATCAAAAACAGAGCACTTCCTAGTTCGATTGTATACCTTGGGAGACAAAGCAGTCCATCATTTAGTTAACCTTTATAGCAGCAATACAAAATGGTCAAATGATTTAAATACCATAAATAATTTTCACTTGAACAACTACCAAAGCAAGTTTCTTTCATTCTTATTTTTGCAAGATAACATCTTTGACAGCATTTGTTATGCTATTGGAAGGATGCAGGATGTCTTAGTCATGACTAAAATGTAGGTTTCTCTCATTACAAATGACAATCAAAATTGAATATCAAAGGCCAAAAAGTTCTTCTCCAGAGACAGCGGAGGCATGAACTATACTCTGTAGTAACAGAATAATTTATGAAAGTAATTCCTGAAGAAAGAATATTAGCAAATGTTTCAAATTAAAGTAGGACATTTACTATAGACTTCTTAAAATCACCTGGCAAAAGAAAATTGTTTTATTACAGTTTGTGTTACCATATTTAGAACTATATAAATACACAAATGCTAAAAATAAATTTTCTTTACATACTCCACTTGTCTCCTATATTGGTTTATATATGCAATGGCCCAATACCTTCCAGATTACCAGCTCCATTTCTAATCATCAACTGAAATATTAAAAATGCCCCCAAATATTCAGTGTGCACAAAAATATAAATCCTTTTCAGTAAGGATCTAATGCTTTCTGATACCTCCTAGGAAAAACAAAATACTATAAATTGAAAAATAATTTCACAATTGGTATTAATTCCAAAAGAGCACACTTCCAACATAATAACAATAATGGCTATAAAGTTTGTAATTTTTTCCTGGGAAAAAAATTTCACATTTCAAACATCTGAGATGTAAGAGGTCCCTAGGTTTGCCCAATCCTCCAGTTGTGAGACCTGCAGCTGTTTACTCAGCAGAGCACAGGAGCAAAAGAACAGATGATCATTTCATTTATTTATTTATATATAATATTCACATCTTTGTAATCCCAAGGATTCACCTCCCCCCACCCTCTCCACCATTCCCTTCCTTTCCCCCCTGCCCCAAGCTGTGTGCTTCAGTTTGGTGGTTAGCTTGTTTTGACTTTTCCTCACGGTTTTTGTTTATTTTGTTTCCTATATCCCATATATTAGTGAAACCATTTGGTTTCTGTCTTTTTCTTTTTGACTTATTTCTGCTAATATGATTTCTTCTAAGTACATCCATGTTATCATAAAATCATCAAATTTGTTATTTCTAATTGATGGGTAATATTCCATTGTGTATATATGCCATCTAGTCATCTGTTTGGGAGCATTTAGGTTGCTTCCAAGTCCTTGAAATTATAAATAGTGCTACAGTAAACATCCAAGCACAGGTGTCCCTTTGTACCCACATTGAAGACTCTTTTGGGTAGATTCCCAAGAGAGCAACTGCTGGGTCAAATGGTAGTTCCATTTTCATTAATTTGAGGGTCCTCCACACAGCTTTCCATAGTGGTTGGAACAGTTTACATTCCCACCAGCAGTTTAAGAGTGTTCCTTTCTCTCCACATCCTCACCAGCACTTGTTGTTGCCCATTCTTTGGACGTGGGCCATTCTTACTGGTGTAAGGTGGTATCTCATTGTGGTTTTGATTTATATTTCCCTTATCACTAGTGATGTTGAGCAATTTTTCATGTGCCTGTTGGTCATTTGTATTTCCTCTTTGGAGAAGTGTCTTTTTAGTTCTCCCCTTTTTTTGATTGGACTTTTTGTTTTGCTTTTGCTTAGTTATGTGAGTTCCTTGTGGATCTTTGTTATTAAACCCTTATTGCTCTTGTGGAGGGCAAAATTTTTTTTACCATTTGGTTGGGCTTCTTTTTGTTTTTCATGTTGTCTCTTTTGTTGTACAGAAGCTTTTTAGTTTGATGAAGTCCATCTGTTTATGCTTCCCTTCATTTTTTTTATCAGTTATAGATGTGTACAGAAATGGATTTCTGAATTGTAACTCATGGAGGGTTTTGCCCAAGTTTTCCTCTATGTATGTTATGCTTTCAGGTCTGACATCTAAGTCTTTTATCTGTTTTGAATTGATTTTTGCACATGGTGTGAGGGAGTTGCCTTGGTTCATTTTTTGCATGTCTTAGGCCATTTGTCCAAGTACCATTTATTGAAGAGGCTATCTTTGTTCCAATGTAAGTTTTTCACTCCTTTGTCGAAGATTAGTTGACTATATATGTGTGGTTTTATTTCTGGGCACTCAATTCTGATCCTTTGGTCTGATTCTCTGTTTTTGTACCAGTACCAAGCTGTTTTAATCATTATGGCTTTTTAGTATAGTTTGAAGTTTGGAATTGTAATACCTCCATTCTCTTTTTTTCTGCTCAGGAGGCTTTTGGATATTTGAGGTCTTTTGTTATGCCATATGAATTTCAGTAAATTTTGTTCTATCTCTTTAAAAAATGTCATTGGAATTTTTATCAGGATTGCATTAAATCTGTACATTGCTTTTGGTAGGATGGCCATTTTGATGATATTAATTCTTCCAATCCATGAACAAGGAATGTCTTTCCACTTCCTTATGTCTTCTTCTATCTCTTTTAAAGCATTCTAAAGCTTTCTTTGTATAGTTCTTTCACATGTTTTGTTAGGTTTATTCCCAGATGTTTTTTGGTTTTTTTGTTGTTGTTGTTGCAATGGGAAATGGCATGGTTTTTCTGATTTCTTCTTTTCTATTTGACTTTTGCGTATAGGAAAGCTACCAACTTCTGTGTGTTGATTTTGTATCCAGCTACCTTACTGAACTGGCTTATTATTTCAAACAATTTAAGAAAAGATGATCATATCAGATTATTTACTCCACAGCTTACAAGAGAAACTATGGAAAGCAGACAATTGTCAGATCGGTTAAAGGAAAAAAAATATACTTTTCCACCTGCAAAGTTCTAGAAGTAGAGGAATTGTGTTTTAAGAGATTAGGGGTCTGGCTATATTGCCCAAAGCAGTCTTGAATTTGTAGATTCAAGTGATTCTTAGCCTCAGCTTCCCAAGCAGCTGGGATTACAGGTGCATACCACCAGATCCAGCTTGGAAACACCTAATGATACTTGCATTCTAGTTCTTTCTCATTGAGTCATAAAAATTCATCCATCAATCAATTCATCACATAGGCCTGGTGACATTCTGCAGGTTTGACACATTTTCTGATATTTGTGTTCAGAGATGGAAGATACAGGACAACTATCGTTACACATCTTCATTTGCAAAGGATAAAATTTTACTCTAATACACCTATAACATCACAGAAATTCACCTCTTTTTGACATTTATTATCAGCAGTATTTATAATTCAGCCTCTGTAATATGCAAGTGTTTCAACATGATAGTTGTTTTGTATATTTTTATCTCTTTATTCCAGAAGAAATTAGTATTTGTTACATTTTATAATGGAGCAAACAATAAAGAAAAGTGAGAAAATGTAAAATTTAAAAGAGATGACTCACCAGGGTTAAAAAAAAAAATGGGTAGAATGCAATGTAGAACAAGTAGTCAGTTCAAGAAACTTTACTACAGTGATAACCATAACTAAGGGGAGGAAGATATAATTATGAGTTAACTTCATAGTTGCATCAGTATTTTTTCATTGCTTCATGTGCTTAATTTGTTGGCCAGAAAGACATGGCTTCCTTGATATCACCCACCAGGATTGCACTAGCTGTGCAATATACTCCAATTAACAATATTTTTAACAAACATAGCAATGGATTTCATAGGCTGCTCTTTCCCGAAGGTCATCAGTAGTACATGAATACAGATCAAAAAGGGAGTGCCCATCTCTCGAGACACCCCTCCCCCAGAGGCAGTGGCTCCAGATAGCATGCTTGACTGTTTTTGTTTTTTTTTTTTGCCTCCTCTGCCCCAAATGTTACTGAGGAAATGTGTCAATTGTGGTTATACTAACTCCTTTTTACAGTGAAGTGAAACTAACAAAAATGTCTTTTAGATTTTTATTCACACACCTCCACAGAGATTTCGACAGCAAGGTAACAGCACTAGGGCACGTGGTCCTGAGCTGCAGGCCAATGGGCTGGGCTTCTGGGGCCCAGAGGTGAACTCCAGGAAGACTGACAGTGCACAACTCCACAGACGTGCGCCCCTCCCCACTGGTCTCCTCTTCCTAACTGAACTTGAGATGGTTTATTGAGATAGGGGTCCAGTCCACAGTATTGGCCTCTGAATAAACCTTAGTTTTCCTAGTTCCAATTCCTGCCCTCAAGTCACCTGCAAGTGATATATAACACACTTGAATTCAGTATGAAAGGAGGAAATGAATAAATGCAATTTTCAGCAAAAGGATGGAATGGGTTGAATGTGCATGTTAGCATTTTATAGGATCATGGCTTTACGATGCCTATATATGATACTTGCTATGATTTAATACCATTAATTACTAGCACATACAGAAATAGTTTATTAAAAAGCTTTTTTAAAAGGAAATAAAAGAAAGCCTTTGACAGTAAGTTGATAGTAACTCATTGAAGAAGTTACCCTAGTTATTAACTTTGGTGAAAAATAAATGTTCTCATTAAGTGCTTTCTTTATATTTCTCCTAGATTTAAGTATATATTAGATCTCAGTAAAGTACCAAAGAGCTATTCCAGTTAAATAATACCTGAGTACTGCTGAGCACTTCTTAATGGGCACCTAGTTCGGTACTTCAAGAGCAACATATATGAGGGTCTGTGAAAATGCCTGGGAGGCACAGCCTTACAGACTCAGGAAGATAACTCAGAAATGGTGACCTCAGAGATCCAACAATGAGATAGAAGGAGAGAACATTCCAGGGAGAAGAAAGACTATGTGCAAAACCAAAAGGCAAAAATGATCACAGACTATTTCTGTAATTCCCTGTGATGAGTGAGCTCTTGGGAAGTCACAATAAAGACTTTTTAATTTTTTCCTCAGATGAACAAGGAGTTATTGAAGAATGTTAAGCAAGGGAAGAGAGTATCATATCTGAATTTTAGAAAGGTGTCTCTGGCAGCAGGTTACACAATGGTCTGAAAAGGGGGAACAACTCTAATGGGAAGATAAGTCAGGATGCTTTAATAATCTGGTTCAGAGTCTTAAGTAGAAGGGGCATGAACATATTTTAAAGACTTTCCAGGGCTATAATTGAAAGTGTTGAGTGGCTAGGAGAATGGTAAATGGGAGGGGGAAATTGTAAATGACATTCAAGCTTTCACTTGAACAAGTTGGATGAGGAGGAAGATGCTGCCATTATCTCCCAAGCAGAGAAAAGGAGAGATTTGGGAAAAAGAAAGAAAACTTCAGTTTTTGGAATATTGAATTTCAACACTACTCTGGGAGATGTCCAAATAAGACTACTCAGAAAAGAATTTGATATATGTTTCTGGAACTTTGGAGATAGCTTTAGAATTGAAATTGAGATTTGGGTGTCATAAGCATAGAGGTTGATGGAGAAAATTCTGGTTTAAAGTGACAAACACAATCTCTCATGACACAGTCCCTCATCTTAATGGAAATTACAATATAAAAGTTGGCAACAGATACTCATCTGCAACAATGAAGACAAAGATAAAAGAGGACTATCAGCAGATAGAATATATCAGAATAAAAGAATGTTTTTGGAAGTGTGTCAATATATGAAGCAAATAAATCTGTGGCTCAAACCACCCTAGTAGGAGAGGTAATACTGTATGGGAGGTGGGTAGTATTGGTCCACTGGAACCTTGTCAGTGACTGACTTGATGATAGTCTCAGTTATAATGAAAATTGTGAGACACAAGATCTAACAATTAAGAAAAAAAAGTGCATGAGAAAAGAGAAAATATCTCTAAAACAACTCATAACTGCAGTGACGTGAATATGAGAGATAAAGGTCAGTGTAAAGTTGTTCATTATAAGGGGAAAAATAATAAAATGCAAAGATAAAAGCAAGAAAGATAAAAATAAAGTTTCAAAACACAGAAACACCCTGAAATAGAAAATCAATAAATAGAAATGGCTTAGCCCTCTGAGGTGAGGGGTAGATACAACTTTTGTCTGAATACCATTCTCTAAGAAATGGGAGTTACTTACCTTGTCTGTCCACAAGGGGTACAAAATTTTCACTGAAATTTTCTAAAGCATGGATATATCTTTGGATGTGTCGTTTTAGCTATCAGAAGACAATGGTGATGTTCCCTATTGAGATACACACACACACACACACACAAATATATATCTCATTTGTAAAACAATCATATGCAGCAAACTAAATTTCCTTTAGTGATTTTTGAGTTTTCTCTCACTAGGAATTGATAAAAGTCTTGATAGGTGTGTCATTGACAATTACCTTTTATGTTCTCTGTCCAGCTTTTTTCTTTCACAGCCCTCTTCTGAATTTCTCTTTTATAATCTATGCCATTCTGATGCTATGCTAATCATTTCCTACCAATTGCTTATCGTTTAAGCACTAAATGACAGAAATCGTATTCACTGAATGCTAAGCAGGATTGCTGTTAGTAATATTGATATAATGGCTGATACAATTACAGTTCCAGAATTCATCCTGTCTCTTACTTGAGCTGCCCGCATTTTCTATTTCCAATTACTCATTCAGCTGTCTCTTGACTTTGTTCTGGGATTTCCATCCTTTAGGCTGGTACAACTTCCATAATGTATTAAGCATAAAACTTTCCCACATTCCACAGATTTTTGAGTAGACCCCATTTTATTATCTAGCTACTAGAGTTCAGGGTTAAGAGTTTGACGGTTAGATTCTTACTACCATATATACTAAGTACACATTTTATGTCAACACTAAGTTAATGCTAAAGATCCAAAGCTAAACAAACAAAAAGACTAAGTGGACATGTTTGGATAATGATAAAAAGAGATGCTTGGTGGAAAATTGAGAAAAAGAAACAGAGTAGGTTTTTACCAAAGTTTGAATGATCTCACATGAGATAACACAATCATTCAACCAAAGATTGCTTTTAAATGTGTTCTGTAGAAGATTTTTGAATTTACATTTTATTACACAAGAATTAAATCAATTTATATGTATGCAGCTAAAAACACTGATCATTCTCGTATGAATTTTTGCCTTCATTTACACTTGAGAATTCTTTTAAAATATGAAAACCTAACTCATAAATTCAGGAACTAACAATTCCATTTACCTTTATGAAGTTTACAATTCAGTGAGAGGACGCAGACAATAAAACAAACAAGCAAACTATACAATAGATAAGCCAGTAATGAGTTCCATGAAGAGAAATGAAGCAGGGAATGGAAGAGGTGGGCTGGACTGGGCACAGCAATCTTTAACAGAGAGGTATTATGGGAGGCATCTGGGAGTGAGCACCCTTGGGAAAACAACATCCTGGTAGAGAGAACAGTGAGTGAACGTGCCCTGAAGCAGGGCCCGCATGGAGATCTCAGAGAACAAGAGGGTGGATGGGTCCAGTGTAGAGCAAGGGTAAGATAGGACAGCAGAGCAGGGTGACCAGGTACTGAAGAGTGATCACCCTGAGTGACGTGGCAAGTCACAGGGGTCTGAGCACAGGTGGGGCATGGGCTGATAAACACACTGGCTGAGATGAGAGAGATTTGATATTGATATTGATATTGATATTGATATTGATATTGATATTGATATTGATATTGATATTGATGGAGAGGGAAGGCAAGACTGAGAAAGACCAGTTAGGTGGCTATCTCTGAAGTCCAAGTCAACTTGATTCTGATCATAGTTGCCCAGTGGAGGAAAACTTAGTCTCTATTTCGATGGGCAAAATGACAGATTTTCCCTATTTATCAAAGGTAGTGTTTGAAAGAGAGTTGTTAAGAATGACAGGTTTAGAACCTGAGCAACTAGAAGTGCTTATCATTTAACCAAATGGTAAAAGCCTATGGATCAGGGTTTAGGGAAGGGAGAAAAATGAAGGATTGCACTGTTGTTCTTCCTCTTCCTTTTACTGATACTGCCATTGTTGTTTTATCATGATAGATAACTTTTCAAACCTCCACCCTTTATTCTTCATCTCATCTTCTATTTTCTTTTTTTCTTTATTAAGTCACTGAACATCCCCTCTCTGTTCGATCAGTATGTTCTCTAAAAAACCCGTGACTGGAAGCTTTGTTAATGGTAGTGACAAGCAGCTAATGACCCGAGAGCTGTTCTGATTTTCTGTTACACACTCTGGAGGGTTTCATCTTCACTCCTTTTGATGTCCCCCACTTGACATCCTTTTGTCCTGTAAGTGACAATTTTGATCAACTAATGAGGAAGTAAGATTGACAAAGAAAAAACAATTTAGCTGACTGCCCCCTTTACAGATAAGGGAACAGTTTGTCTTCCGGATTTCAGGCAAGAGTAATACTATTTAAAAGAATTCTGTACACAGAGGTCAATGCTAATGCTTTTATTTGGCAAAAATTTCAGGTGATTCTGAAATACATTGGCCATCCCACTTATTGAGGAAAGAAAGGTTGCTTCAAAACATTCTTTAATAGCTCATTTTGCCTAACAAGAAATTGAGGGAAAGTCCATTCCAAAACATTTTTATAGAAATTACATACATAGTTGACCTTCTTAAACATTAAAGAAATTAACACACACAATTAATGACAAATACTCAATTTTTAAGATGAAATTTCACACAACACAATCTTATTTAAAAACCTGTTATTTGGATACAATAATTTTCTCTATTTTTAGCAAGGGTGCTAGTCTTGACATTATTCACACCTGGCTTGCAAGTCTAAATTTGTAAAAGTATAGGGAAAATTAGTGTCCTACCTGGTCTTTTCTATCCAGAGCCAATGCCATATCCCCAAAGTCCCACAGTTATAAGACACTCTGCCTCATCTGAACTCCACTGGAGCTTACCTTGTGGTCTCTACCCCCCCCCCAAAATTCCTGTATCACAGCCTCTCATTTTTATCCATAAATATTTATAGAAGAAAAGAAGAAACAGAAAATAAATAAGCTTTTTATTTTACCAGGATCTGTTCTGACTTAAAGTCAAACAAATCTGGCTTTGTATCATTTCATCTATTTATTTACCATTTGGTTCCAGGCAGTTGATTTTAATCTCTGTGAGCCTTAGTTTCCTCATGTAGACAATGAAGAAAATGAAGTTTCTCTCACAATATTCCGTGAGAATAAAACTGGGTAAGGCTGTATAGTACCCAGCACATAAGATGCACCTCAAAAAAGAGTCCCCCTTCCCTATCCCAGCATATCCTCCATAATTCAGCCCTGCCTTACAGTTGATTGAATCCAGGGCTATTTCTAGTCTATAAACTAAACAAAGGCAAACTCTCATTCATCTCCGTATTTCTGTGGAATCTAGGGAGTAAAGTGCACATTCCAGAGCTACTGTAACTGTATAGTGTATTAAATTGAGGGCTAAACCACAATCACCTGATTGCAAAACCTGGGTTGTCTAACAATTGGGTATGGATTCCCGCACTTTCGGTAAAATGCTACAGCCCTGCATGATGATTCAGCCTACCAGGAGATGCACATCATCTCAAATTAGGTGGTAGACAATATAACTA
Source organism: Uropsilus gracilis (assembly GCA_004024945.1). Classification (NCBI taxonomy): domain Eukaryota; kingdom Metazoa; phylum Chordata; class Mammalia; order Eulipotyphla; family Talpidae; genus Uropsilus; species Uropsilus gracilis. The sequence continues at coordinate 24,901 of PVHY01001026.1, read as the reverse complement.
CCGTTTAAAAATCTTTGGCAGCTGATAGAAACGCTTCCATTTCTCACTGCAGGAACTTCTACAGGAATATCAACTTGAGAGAGAGAGAGACTGAATCCTTCATAGTTCGCTGAAAAAACAAGCTGAGTTGAAAAAACTCTGAGTAAAACGGATTCACGTTAGGAACAAAACCTGACTAGCCCTGGGGCCGGAAACAGCCATCTTTGCTCATTCAGCCTCAGTTGAAAGAAACTGAAAACTACTTCGGGTCACTCAGGGGTGTGGGTGATGAGGCGATGAGCCCTGGATAGTGAAGGATGATGGAGTAAAATCTAGACACATCATTTTCTGACTCTATGGCGCTTACCTGTGTCGGGGTTCTGGCTTTACCCCCATTTCCTTCTTCAACAAGTGACAGTCTTCATTTTCTAACTTCCGTTCAGTTCAGCAGAAACGCGGTGCTGTGTGCGCATGTGCGAGTGCACATGAAAGCCATGAAGCCCATACAGTTGCGTCTTATGCAGCCAGAGCAAACCCCAAAATTGCGGGAAACTTAGAACTGAACGCAGGCGCGTCTGCCGAGCCAGGGCCAGGCTGCAGGCAGGGGAACCTCAGCACCCCCTTTCTGTCTGGTGCCAGAACCTCGGACCCCCAAGGCTTTTTCTCCTATGTCAGTCCTTGCTGCCTTTGCAAAACATTTCAAAGGCACAGTTCCACCAAAGCATAACAAAGCCAGCCCCAGACCAAAGGGGTCGGTCAGGGGAGACCAGTCTTTCCATGTTGGGCAGAATCCCGCATGGGGGGTTGTGGGCCTCACATCACCCTGGCTTCATCCGGACGGAGAAGGCCTGGCTCCCCTACTCGCCGCCCAGGGAAGAGCGGACCTTCCCAAACTTCTGGAAGAAGTCCTCCTCCGCCCGGGTCAGGGCGTCCTCGTCGATGTAGGCGGCCGGCCGCTTGGCCATGAGGAAGTACTGCACCTTGCGCAGCGGCCAGCCGCGCACGTAGCGCAGCCAGCCGCACACGGCGGCCGAGGAGCGGCCCACGCCTGCGTTGCAGTGCACGTAGACCGAGTGTCCGCGCTCCAGCAGCGCGTGCAGCAGGCACACGGCCTGCGGCAGCATCTGCACACGGCCTGCGGGAAAGCACAGCACACCGTGAGTCGCCCCACCGTGCAACCTCGCCCAGTTGGGGTGAACAGGAGCCTGCAGTTGGCTCTGAGCCTTGGTTCTGAAGGACGACGGAAGATACTTTCAAAACCCATTAGCCATAAAGAAGAGGGCATGGGGCCCAGGGTCAGCTCTGAACCTCTATGCAGCGACTTTGAGAGGCTTCTGCACAGGGAAAGAATTCCCCTTTCAGAAAAGTGCTTTCCCATCACCACCCGCGCCCCTCTCCCCCTGTAACCCCCCCACTCTTCCATGCTCCCTCACCCTTCCCCACCCCATTCTCAGAAGACTGGATTTTTACATCTGAGGGAGGTTTAGAGGATTTCAAAGAAAACTAACAGGTCCTGTCACCGGAATTCCCCTGAATCCAAAAGCGCCTTCCCATCAACGTAAAATACAGAATTATTGGGAAAACCAGTAATCTTACTCATTCAGCATGGGTTACTTTTTATTCACCCAAAAGAAATAGTAACCTGTTCGCTGATGCACAGAGCAGCCAATCGTTTATTCCCTCATGATGCACCGAGTATTAAAATGACTCGATTCCAACGATCTTGTTGATATAGTTACTACCACATCATGACTTTCGATCATTAGGAAATTCAAAAATCTCATCACTGGGAGGGAGAGGGGAAGATCTGTCAGACTCAGCCTCTCTCTGATCCTCCCTCAAACCATCAAACGCCAGGACCCCTGGAGATCTGCTCACAGGTCTCAGGGCAAAGCTTTATTTGGTTGGGTGTGACTAAGCAGGGTTAGGACAGACTGCTTCAATGAGGGTTGAAGGAAGGGAACTGTGCAGTCCTGGATTAAAACCACTGCTTGTCTCTAGCTCCTCTCTGTCCTCAACCACACAGGGACCCCACACAGGGACCCCAGGACCCTGATAGGATCCTCCAGGGCCACACAGATCAACCTAGTCTAGCCTTCACACTGTCACGCCACAGGATTGGAGAGGCTAGGAAGCTCCTTCCCTGGACTATTCCACAGCACATCTTGATAGAACTTCCCCTTGAGAGCCACTCTAGTCAGCTTCTTCTCTCTTTTAAAATGCAAGTGACCTGAAGGACACAGCACAACCCAAGCCTCAGGCGGGAGCATCTTAGGATGCATGGTACCCACTGCTCCATTGTGGCCTGAAGAACCTCCAGTTATTTCTACATCCAATTGGGTTTCACCCTTGCTCTTGGCCCACCCTCCTCTGAGACTGAAGCGAAGTCTAAGTGGAAACCATATCATTTCTACTTTTGCTGCTGGTGTTCTGTGAACCCCTCTAACTAAGAGACCTGAAGCTGCAGGCTCTGTATAGCAGCTTACAGAGGTTTTTAACTGGAATGTCTTTCAGCAGAGCACTCTTTGCAGTTCCTCAGAGCCCAGCTCTCTCCCTAGTGCCTGCTGTCATCTGTTCATGCTTCTTGCCTGGTTCCTGGGAGATTTTGATGTGCAGACACAGCAACAACTGTGTGTTTCTTGATCTGAGCTGAGCCCCAAACTTTTTAACTCACTTCCTCTCCACAATGGGTCTCAACATGTACTGAGACAGGAGCTGGGAGCACCTACCATAAGGTCCCTTGTTCATGGACTCTCCCCAAGACAGTAAAATATCACTGGAGCTATGACAAAATGTTTAGAACATATCACAGCCAAGGGGTAGTCTCACCATGTCTTGGGGAGAGAACTGAGGAGCATATCCACTATTTGAGTGGAGGGACCAGAAAATGCAGACCTCCAAGGTAAGTTTGAGTGACCTGCCAGATGGGAGTAAGGTCTGCCTAATGAGAGGAGGGGTTCAGCCCCACTTAGAGAGTGGGAGATCTAGGCAACATTGGCTAGGAAAGGAAGGCCCACCAATGGGTCTGGGAACTTTTAAGTCCCTCTTGTTCCTGCCGCAGCACCATGTCGAACATTTCCTGTGTGGTTTCAGTTATCCCATGCATTGCCAAGAAAGAAAAACAGAAATACTTTTACTGTGGGTTTTCTTCAAATGCCTGATACAAAGACAGCCCACAAGGACCAGGCATGTTGGCGCATGCCTGTAGATGGCAGCCTAGGAAGCTGCGGCCGGGGCCAGGGATCATGGTTCCAATCCCACCAGGGGCACGTAGTGAGACCTAGTCCCCCAAAAATAGCTGGGTGTGGTGGTGCGTGCCTGTACTCCCAGCTACCTGGGAAGTTGAGGCTGGGGATTGCTTGAGTCTGTGGTACCCCGGGTGACGTGAGCCTGCAATTCCACGGGAAAAAATAGTGAGACCGAGTCTCAAAAAAAAAAAAAAATCCCACTGTGCCACTGTGGACATATGCAATATGGTTGCCTGAATTGGAGCAGGGAGCTCCAACACCCCCTTCCTTCCTTATTCCAGGGACAAATTTATGGTTGAACCTATTATTTTCTTTGATCAGCTTATTTTCCACTTTCACACTATAATAAGATAAGGTCCGTGTTATCTATAACATCCTTTGGCAAAAACTTAAGGACCTGGGACTATTAACAGTCCCAGTTTTGTGATTTTCTAAGCACTTTCATATCAATAATCTTACTCTAAAGTCATAATCCTATAGCCCCTCTTTTGACACTCAGCTGTCAGCATCAGTGTGGTAGCCTGGTGACCTGGCCAACTTCGGGCTTACCTGCACCCACTGGACCCCTTCCCCCAACCTGCTCTGTACCGTAAGTAAGGTCCATTTTAATGCTCAGCATTTTCCCCTTTCATCTGTGAAAGATCCTGTAGTAGGATGCACACAGAAGTTGAAAAGGGCTGAAAAGCATTTAAGGTTCCAGGATCTCAGGCACCTACTCCTGGAAAAAAAAAAAGTAGCAGCTTCACATAAAGCTTCAGGAAGCCTCCTTGTAGAATCACTCAGTCATCCTACATGAATAAGAACAGGAGAATAGACACTTAAATAGTGTAAAGAATAAGTAATAAGAGGGCACCCAAGAAGTGACAAGTCCTATCCCTACCCATCTCAGCCAGGCCTCAGCTATAGCCCTTTTGACCTCCAGGGACTACAGACACATTAACTTTCATGATGACATTTGCTGACATTCTTAACATGTCCAAGCTCTTCGCATGCATATTCCATCTCGTAACAACTACGAGATTGTTGCTGTCATTACCCTCAATTTCAATCTGAGGTACAGAGGCACAGACATTTGCCCAAGGCTATTCCTTAATGTCCACTAAAGCCAGTCAGCCTATTCCAAGCCTCTGGTCTTTAACAACGTGCAAGGTCCCTACCCAACCTGCCAGTGGTCCCTGGCTGTCGGTCTGAAAATTCTCAGTAGGGTAGTCTCTAGATTGCAACCTACTCTCCTGCTCACAATGTGGCTCTCACCCTGGTGAGAGTGACACCTTCCCTGGGTAGAACCTCTATCCTTAACCAAGGGGACATCCTACTGCAGGATCTTTCAAAAATAAAAGGGGAAAATGTTGAGCATTAGAATGGACCTTACTTACAGTACAGAGCAGGTTGGGGGAAGGGGTTCAGTGGGTGCAGATAAGCCCGAACTTGGCCAGGTCACCAGGCCACCACACTGACTGATGCTGACAGCTGACACTGATGCTGGACCCTCTGCTTGAAAAGGAGTTCTACCTGAGTTCAAACATAACCTGCCATGGAATAAGAGGGATCAGGGCTCACAAAATAAAGTTGGTGTTAACCAAACCAGACTCCCTATACTTTGTGCTTTATATAGTTAGGTCCCACACAGAATTTAATTTGATTAGACATTTTCATTCTTAGAACAATAATACCTCAAGTAAGACAGAAAATGCCGGTCTTTAATGTGAAATATTCAAATTTTAAATGTTGGCAATTTGGCTGTAAATGTTAAATCCTATGCAGGTTGAACAACACATTCCACCTTCTGTGATGCTTACTTTAGAAGTTAAGACAGTCAATGGCTGTCAGAAGGTGTTCAATTACATCTGTTAAATCCATGAATAAAAGAAAAGCAAAATCCAATAATATCAATTTGATCTGAGATACTCCTAGGCCCCTCTAATGTGACTTCTGATTCACACTTCCTCGGGCCAGCCCAAGACAGGATAATTCCCGAAAGTTTGCAATGAGCAAGTAGCGGTTGTAAAGACGGAGATGAGGACATGCAGGGCATGAAATAAGGGAGCAGGGAAGGCCCTGAAGATAACTAAGGCTAACTTAAGTTTGACCCTGAACGAAATCATTCCTGGCACAATGCACAACCCCCACCCCCCCCAATCACTCACACACACACACAACTCCTTCCTTACTCCAGGGACTGAATTTATGGTTACATCTATTATTTAATCAGCTTATTTTCCACCTTTACACTCTATGTAGATAAGGTCCAGGTTGTCTATAATATCCTTAAGGACCTGGCACTACCAATACAGTCCACCATTGTGATTTTTTTTTTCCCAGCACTTTCACATCCGTGATCTTACTCTAAAGTCATAACCCTATAACCTTGGTCTTTGAGGGCAGGAACCAGCCTGCCCAGATGACACAGTCACTTGGTGGCCACAAGGCTCAGCCCAGGCATGTGGCTCCAAGGTCAGCATCTTTGCTCGCTGGCTGCGCTGAATTCAGTGTGGAGTCAGAGCAAGAACTGAGGCTGTAAGAACCATGGGGCAGCTGAGGACTCAGGCTGCGACACAGGATGGCTGCATTGGCAGCACTGCAGTCACAGTTCAGGCCTCAGTCCAACGTGAAGGAAGATGGACTGTTACCAAACAGATTTGCTCTTTTCAGGTGAGTGCGACATTTGGGGGCTTTCTGTTTCTCAGATGAAAGACAAAACCAGAATTTTTTTTTTAAAGGAAAAAGCAAAACAAAAGCCTAGACAACTGCTCTGCCTATGACAAAACGTACGGGAGGATCGATGGCACAATTGATTGTAACAGGGCTGTGACAACCAGCGGTGACAGTCAGACCTAACAAACTGTCTCCCTCCTCAAACTGGCTGACAGCATTATGCAGCAGTGCCAAACACTTCCAGATGGATTTTGCTCTGCAGCTCTAAAAATATTCATCTGAGTTCATCTGTAGGCTCATTGTGCTAATATTATGTGCCACATACATTGATTTATTGATCAAAAAAATCCCCTGTGATTGGCAAGTGGCTGTTAACCCTTTGATGACTCCCCTGGGGCCTGCTGAAGCAAAGGCACCCTGTAGTCAGTCACTTTTCAGGTAATGCTTTCATTCTCAGTGACTGGACGGGAGAAGTCCTACTTAACAACTGAGGCCTGGTAACTCCATGAGCCACCACCACCCCACCCCACCCCCAGCGCACAGCTGCACCGGCTTTGGGGAGAGTGATTTTCCTCTGGCTTCTGTGTATACCAGAGCTTCCAAGCACATCCCCTACTGGACAGTAGGGCAGTCACTGCCCGGCACCACAGTTAGCAGCTTGATCTCTCCATGACCCCTCTGGGTACTCCAGTAGCTAGTAACACTAGACAACCTGCATCACAGAAAAAGTCAAAACACCCTCCAGAAGCCACAGGCAGATTATCCCAACAGCCGTCTCTGTTTTGAAACCAAGGAAATAAACTGAACAGGGCAAACATGACCTAGGTTCTTCTGTGTAAATAAAATTTCCTTTTTTTTTTTTTTTTTTTTTTTGTCCTTCCTTCTTTGAAAACAAGACAGGACTTTTATAGCTAAATCGAGCATGTTTGGATCAGTGTTACCAAGAGGAGTAACCCGTCATCCCTTCTTTGGTAACAAAAACTGTGCCTTATCCCCAGGGATAGTTCAGATGGGACACAAACTTCCAGTGGGGACCAGCCAAGCAGGAGATTTCTGTCCTCCCTCTCTTCCATGGCCAAATGGGGGCAACTGTAACATCTGCCCAGAGCACTTTTAAAATTAAATGAGTGAATGCATAATGAACTGGGGGGTGGGAGGGGAGTAAGGGGGTGATGGTAGAAAATGTCTCCTCATGTGGCATCCTTGCTTGCCTTCTCACACCATGTTCCTAGCCTGTACCATGGCTCTCTGCTTCCCCCTGCCGACTACTGGTTGATACTACTAGTGTCACTTGGTTTTGGCGTCCATTACCTCCAGTCCTTTTCTGGAAGAACCCGACCCTAGAACTGGGCTGCGGGACAGATCAGTCTTCTAAAATTCCTCTGTACCTTAGCCTATGCTGTTTCCTATATCTGCCACGCTCGCCTCAGAGGCCATGACACTCACTTAACCTCCCCGTGCTCCTGCACAGAAAGTACTCCTCCCACGCCAGACCCTCCTAGAGCGCGTGACTCATTTTTCTCATCACATTCTCTGTACGGTAATTACTTCTGAACTTGTCTAACTGCGTGAGATCAAAACGATGCCTTATTTGTCTCTGTTCTCCGGGCAGCTCCCACATCATCGTAACTCCCTCCTTACAAAGACAAGCTCAGTCAGCACCATGTAGAAATGAGCCCCCTGTGCCTGCCCCTCAACCCTACCCAAAGCTGCCTTACCTCTCTCATTAGCTCTCACTTCAACTACTGCAGTGACCTCCTACCTGGGAGCCCCAAATCTGTTCTGGGCTCCCATCCAATCCGTTCTCCACAGTGCAAAGTACACTTGAGAGAAAAAAACAGTTATTTTGGCATCTCTCCAACCACCATCGCCTTTCCACCTGCTTCTCACAGTTTAGGATAGTCTACCAGTCTCACTGTGACTCATTCTGAGAGACCCTCTTCCATCTTCTCTTATCCTTTCATCTGAAAACACTCTGGCCTCTGGTCTCCTTTCAGTTCCACAGCTCTCCATGTTTTTCACAATAGGAAGTCTCCTCAAGCTTCTCCCTTTGCCAGGGAACATTTTATTCACCTCACCCCAATCCTACTCCCTCTTCAGATCTTGCCTCAAATATCACTTTGCAAGAAAATCTTCCCTGACCTCTACATGCTCTGCATGCTCTCTACAATGCCTTTGTATCTTTCTAATAAAAATCACAGTTGTAAATTTATTTGCAGTCATTTGGCTAATATTTATCTTTTCTATAAGGCTATGTGCTTCATGGGGAATTAAGAGATTTTCTGCATTTTCTGCTTTTCTGCATTGTTATAGTCCCAATTTTCAGACCAAGGCCACACACACAAAAAGTATATACACAATAAATATATTAGTGAATAAACAAATCAAAGAAGCATCACTGAACAGAATCTCAGCCAAGGCATCAAAAGACATATATTATAACTAAAGCATTTTATTTATTCCACTTCTATCATTTCTATTTAGGTTTCTTGGTTGTAGAAAGGAGAGGGAAGAAAGGGAAGGAGGTGGGGAAAGAAGGAGATGATAGAAAGACAGACAGACATGTAGGCAGGCAGACAGGCAGGCAGGCAGGATGTCACTAAAACACACTCAGCAAGGAGCCAGAAAGATTCTTCTCACTCACCTTCAGTGCTCATGTCCGGTGTTGGCATCCAGATGTAGACCAGGCCTTCTTCCTTGTAGAGCTTAATCATAGTGTCTGGTGTCATGGGTTCTGGGTAACGGTTACATCCAGAGGAATTCTGCACAATATCCCATTCGGTCTGGAAATTCATTACAGCTGTAATCCCCAACTCATGCTTCAGTTTGATGGTTACATGTTCCACTTGGCGAGGGCAGCTACCCAGCCAGATATTTGGTAGAATTCTATTAAGAGCATATGTTTATTAAGAACTATGATTACTGTTACAGTTTGAGGTCTGAGTTGCTGCATTAAACTCTGTAGTATTAAAATGCAATTTAGTTTTAAATATGGCACAGGAAAAGATGAAGCAAGAATAAGAGTCAATATTATTATTTTAAAAAAATATGGTGGAGTTAGTTACCCTGGGGAAAATAATCCAGTTAACCAGAATTCCAGAAAATGGGTGTTAGCAAACAAAGTTTTACAATATAGCAATGTTCCTTATTCCATGATTGTGTACACGGTTTAACACTAACGAACATATCATCAAGATATTTCAAGTGTTAATAAATTAAAAGCAAAATCCCTATGACCAGTACATTCTGGAAAAAATTTGCTAAAATTCAGCAGCCATTTCTGTTAAAAATTCTATATAAAGATTTAAATAGTATGAGGCCTTTAACATGCTGAATAGCAACAACTAACATGTAACAATCTTCTTTCAAATAAAGTCAAAGTCAATATTATTTTCATTAGTACTCAGTATTGCCCTACTTGTTTCATTTAATGTTACAAGGTATGAAGAAATCTGGATTGAAAGTCTAAGAATTTGTCTACCCAAAGGATACAAAACCATTAATTTGAAAGGAAACCTGAACTAATATGTTTATTTCAGCACTTTATACAATATACAGGATGTGGAAACAACCCAAATGTTTCAAAATGATAAATGGATCAAAGAGTTATGGTAGATTTACACAATGGAATACTGTTCAGCAATCAAAAAGACAACCTGGTGTCATTTGTGGCAACATGGAGATAGAAGGAATCATGCTAGCCAAAATATGCATGGCATTACCCACAACAAAGAGTTATCTAATCTCAATGTCAACAGTACAAAAGTTAAGGCCTGGCTTAGAAATAAAGTGGAGTAGCATTCCTTACTATTTATAGGAGGAAAAGGAATGTGGAACAGAAATAAGACCAACATATCAGACAGAGTTCATGGCTCATCAATTACACTGTTCTGATGATTATGTGATATCCCAGGTCATACTTTAAAATATATATGCATGTGCACACAAAAAAAAGCTAAAGAGTGAAGCAACAGCCTAATACTAGAGAGTTGAACAGCACTATAGCATCTTTAGTGTATACAGTGAAAAGTTACTAAACACAGCCAGAAAAAAATGAGTTCACACGCCAATTCTAGCACAATATTTTTAAAGCACTTTGACTTTAGGCCAACTTATTTTTCATCTCTGAGACTTTGATGTGTTTATCTCTTAAATGGATACAAAATAACTAATTCATAAGCATTTTGAAAGGTGTAAATGCCATTAAATAACATATGTGTCCCTTATTAAGACAGGAGAAAACATGTTGTGGGTGAGGAGATGGAGAAAATGGAATCCTGTATACGATGGAGGTATGCAAACTGGTTCAACTAATATGGGAAACACTAGTAAGGTTCTCCAAATAATTTACACTAGATCTACCCTGTGACCTAGCAGCTGCACGACTAGGCATATACTCAAATGAAATGGAAACAGGATCTTGAAAGAATACCTGCACTTCCATGTTGAAGGCAGCATTATATTCACAACAATCTAGTTATGGAAACAACCTAAGGCCTATCCACAGATGAACAGATAGAGAATATGTGGGAGATATATATTTATAACTACAAGTGTATATTATGTACAGCAATAGATATGCTATCTATAATAATACTATAATAATAGCATACTATACTGATATACTATATATATCAATTAATATTCACAAGTACTATTAGTCACTGGAAAGGAGGCCATCCTCCATCTACGACATGGCTGAACCCTGAGCACATTATATTAAGTGAAGTAAGTCAAATAGAAGACAAGTACTGTATAGTTTACTACTGTGTGGGATTTAAGAAAGACAGATGCATAAAAACATAGACTAAAATGGTGGTCACTGGGGGATGGGGACCAGAAGCACAGAACAGATAGTTCTTTAGGGTACAAACTTGCAAACTTGAAAAAAGTGGTCACAAAATTTAGGGAACTAATATATGGTATAGTGAATATGGATAATATTGTATTATCATCTCAAACTTGCTAAGAGGCTAGAATTTAATTATTGCAACCACCTTTAAAAGAAAGGATATTTATGGGATGTGATAGACATGCTAATTGCTAATTGCTGCAGTGGCAATCATATTACAGTATATAAATATATCAATTTAACATGCTGTTTAACAACCTTAAATTTATAGTGTCATATGCCAAATATATTACAATTAAAAAAAAAACATAGTGCTTATAAAAGTATTACTTGTTTGGTATAAATAAAAGTGCTTTGAAAGTGAAAAAATTAATGTATTTGAATAGGACTGACTAGGGTTACACAATATTGCCACGTTAGTCTCTGTCTAGTTATCATAACTTACTTATTTTAGTAATTTGCTTTGCATGATAATGACTGTTGAGCTGATGTTTCATTGTTCTGATTATTTCATTTGAATGCTGCAGAATGAAAAGCATGCACCCTATTTTTATATGAATTTTTTTTCCAAAGTTGATGTTAATAGGAAGGTGACTGACTAATCTTCAAATACAGGTATTACCTACGTTCAATGAAAGCATTTCACAAGATCTAATACTGTCTTTCTACATCATAAATCCCACTCACCCTCCCAAAGAGGGTAAAAAATTTTTATTGCTTTTGGGTTCTGAGTCTAATGGGTTATTAGGAATTTCCTTGTGGCTTACTGAGGATTATTGTGGGGGGGAAATACAAGGCAATACAATTTTAAACAAAGAGAGAAACTAGAAACCCAAGACAGACTTAATGGTATTGTGAACAGGGACATAGGACGCAAAGCCATTTCACCTATTCCTTACCTCAAAGAATTCTCAGATACTTCACTGGGCCCAGTAGACTGAGGACAGACTTTTAGTGGGACATTTTTTAAAAGAGTGCACAAGAGATGTGCTTAAGCAGGACAATGTAAGCTGAGTATCCAGTCTTGGTAGGAAGGACGTAAGGTAGCAGGACAATGTAAGCTGAGTATCCAGTCTTGGGTCACTGCCACTTCTCTCCAGCCCTTGAAAGAGAGCCACAACCTCTCTCTATCAGATGTTCCATCCCTCCTTCCTTTATTCCCTAAAGCTTTATCCTCCAGGAACCTGCTGGGTGCCCAGTGGAAGCAGTGTTGGACACACCTATATTATGGGCTAACTAAGTATCCTAAAGTACACTAAGCTGAAAAGTTACAGAACCACAAAAATGGGTTTTTATTGGCAAAAGCTTGAAGTGGAATGGTAAAATATGAAAATGAGAAATCAATGACAGACAAGTTCAATTTTGCAAGCAACCCATCTTTCTCTTGAATATTGCTTTCTTTGAGTGAGTAGCACTTAATACATAGGTAGTAGAAACACAAAGTGATTAACATGCAAGATTTTTGCATAAAGACAAAAGACTAATTCACAGAGATAAAGGGTCAGTCAGGACATATGAGCCTATAACATGGAATTCAGAATCCCAAATCAGAATTTGTATATAGAATCACACCACGCCTGCTTGAAAGATGTTATTTGACCATCATATTCAGCCCTGGCTTTTGAATGTATTTAAACTAACGGGCAATCTCAGGAGACACAGAAAAAAATCAAAACGAACAGTCCCAAAGTTGGTTCATTAACATACATATTTTCTACACCAAGTTTCTAATGGAAAAGAGCCCTTGCAACACACACCCACACATAGACACACACCCACACATAGAAACACCAGCTTCTAACCAGGGATTTCTAACTTTTCAATCACATAATTAAATTCTTCCCCTGGAAATGCTACAAGTCAGAGTGCACATTTAAGAAATGAATATAAAATAATCCTTGATATTTTAATGAAGCTGGTCTAAGCTATGGATAGACATAACTAAAGATAAATTATGAAAACAAGCACAATTGAAGGGAAGAAATGTATAAACTTTACTGAATCATTATGTGACGTGTGAAGACAGAAGACTGGACTTGCTGGAAACACACAAATCAAAGGATTCTGTTCAATCTGACAGCTAAAGAGCCTTTTATATGCATCCTATTTCAGTCTGTGTCTCTAATAGTAGGTGATATATTTCTACTTACATGATACCCTGGCTCTAAAAAGACGCATGATGTACTCTCTAAACAGAAATTAAACTTGTACTTATTCAAAAGAGAATGATTTGACAACACTAAAAATCAAATTTTACTCATCTCATCTTAGTTTTTATCTTCTTTTGGTGTCAATGATACTTTAAACAATTTCTTAAATCAAGGGTCTTTTTAGGATGAAAACGAGTTATTGAAATATGGAATTCCAGGAATAAAAACCCTGTGTATTTTTAATGCCATACCTATCACACTTCAAAGATTTAATAAGGGAATAAAAAATATAGCTTACAATTTTATTGTAAATGACACTGTAAAACTTCTAGAGAATTATTTTATGAATAGCTCACTATTGATCCTGAGTCATAGCAGAGATTTTTGGTAGTTCCACTACAGATTATTTGGAAATAGCAGAGGGAAATCACCATATCAGATGGGTATTGACAGTCAAGTATTGACAAAAATTCCCAAGCCCAGTTTTGCCTCCAAGTCACATGTACTTTTTTAGAAACTTTGTTACAGGATCTATTCCAAAAATACATATAAACTCTCCCTGGGATGATTCAGTGGAATGTTCTGTTTTTGGAAAAAAACTAACCAGATTATGTATGTGTATATGTGTATAATACATATTACACATACACACATATGTGGCCATATTCCAGGGCCACTAGCCTAGCAGATCTCAATAAATCAATAGGGGAAGCCTAACATGTACATATCAATACCTTCTAATCACAATAAAAAATATGGCTAGAGAAGATGTAGACTAGCTAAGCTCCATGTGTGTACATGCAGTCACATTTTTCTCTTGTTTCAAAAACAGTTTCAAGAATGTGAATTATTCCTAAACATACTTGAGTTATGTTTCCCAAAAGATGTTTATTTTTAATTCCTGAGCTGCCAGCAATGAGGAAAGGAAAACTATTTGTTATGAAAGATTGCTTTTGAGAATGTGTCTCCAAGTGTTTAATTCTTAACATCTTCTAAAAAATCTAAATTAAACCTGCCTGAGTCATGACAGATGTTTATTATAGCTCTGAACATTAAGAATGCACTTTTGATTTATCTATATTCCATATAGATAAATCTATATTCCATATAGAAGTGAGACCATCCACAGTTAAAAGTAACAAACTAACCTTAGATCTGAAACATACAGCAAAGGAGGGAGAGGGAGGGGTAAAACAGAGGGTGAGACAAAGAATACGGTGACAGGTCACAGGTGATAAGGTGTTAGAAGAACTATGGGGACTATAACGATTTAAGAATAAAATGAATAAATAAAATTTTTTAAGCATGTACTTCTATAGGGAAAAAACATTAATTTGGACTTGGGCTATCACTGCTATGACTCCACAATGATGAGATTTAAATAAAATCTAGGCTCATTCTATAAAAACTTTGCTAAGGACTAAGGGGAAGAAATGACCATTCTGGAACCTGGACTACAAGTCAAAATCAATTCAATCCATTTGAGTGAATCTGGATTTGTGGTTCCAGGTAATCACATCACAATACACTGCCACTCGTTTCCCCTGTCAGACCCATGACCCAGGGTACAATAGCTACTGGAGCATATGAACTGGAGCCCACTAGCTGTCCATCAAAGGAGGCCACCCTGGGAAGGTGAACATATCAGGAAGAAAGAGCATTCAAGCACTTTACAAAATTCACCACAGGGTAACTACAAAAGGAGAGTTGTGGGAAAGGCAAAAATATCAGGGAACAAGACCATTGCATGGCTCCACATCACAGGTTCCATCATTAATGCCATGAGAAATGGCAGATTAACCTTTCCTAAAGGTGAAAATTAGCATTGTTTTTTGCTCATAAAAAATATAAAACTTAAAGGACAACCGCAGGGATGATGGATTCAATGTGCGACAATAGGCTCTTAGGTATTTTCTCTCCAAGAGACAACTACTGAATTACAGCACCCTCTGCCTTGACATACACAGTAGTACCCTTTCAAAGACAAAGAAAACAGATTTTGCTGAAGTTCTTTTAGAACCCCTGCTAAGTAAGGATTTAAGAGCAAAATCAAGATTAGCACATTTCCTAAGTTAGATAATTACACTGCATTTACCTTATTTAATATCTTATGGGCAATTCGACGTGAAATTAAAATGTGATCTGATTTCTAAATAATGGGTAGAGAAAAAAAAATCTATCATCCTGTAATTTAGATCTCATTAGTGGAAAAACTAGAGAAACTAAAACTAACCTCCAGTAAGCACGAAGCTTCATTAGCAAGGATAGCTCCCTGCCAGAAACTTGTCCTCTGGTGTCAAGTGTTACATTATTAATATCAAATTTCTACCCCAAAAGGATGCTGTGACAGACTCCAGTTAAGGCTGAATAACAGCTCAAAGACAAATTCCACTTTGAAGAGTTGTACTAATTAACTTTTTTTATTGAAAAATAGTTTTGTGGTAGTTTAGTCATGGATCACATAATAGATAGGGAGCAGATAACTAATTTTTACATGTACAGTTTCTTAGATTCCTCTGGATGTTATAAAATTTATAGCCATACAAAGAAAATATCTTTGATCTATCTATATCCTTTGTCTATGTGATAAAATGCTATTTCATTAAATTAATTAAGAAGACTATCAAGAATTGAATGATGCGTAAAAAAAAAACCCACAAAACTTTATGTTGAATTCCTGAGTCACCAGCATTTGGAGAATAGAGTTTCCAAATCAAATTAAAATGAAGTCACTAGGATAGGCCATGAGCTAATATGAGCAGTGCCCCCTTATAAAAAGGTTGAATTTGAGAATAGACATGGTTACAGAGAAGACGATCTGAAAATACAGAAAAAGGAGTGTAAGTCAGCAGGTTAAGGACTAAGGGCTGAGCAGATCCTTCCCTCAGAATGAACCAGCCCTGCAGACACACTGATCTCAAACTCGCATGGCTCAGAAGAGTGAGACAATAACTTTCTGTGGGTTAAGCCGCCTAGCCTTTGGCACTTTATTATGGAAACCCCAGAAAAATAATAGAAAGTCTAAATATCAGACTGAAAATACAGGTATGCAGTCATCGAGGCTCTTCGAATAGCCATTCATCAGATGTACACTTAAAGGTATTTTTAATATTTTTGTCAAATGTCATGGTGTTTGGCATTCAATAAATATAATTAACATGCACTGTGATTTGTCAATTGTTCTCCTACACACAATACTACACACACACCTCCCTTTACTCATTGTCCTTTAATCTATCACCTGATAAACTGGTTTAGATATCATATTAAAAATATCATGGTTAGTAAAGCAACTAGCACCTCCAGCATGATAGAAGAGATCATCTGGTCCCTAGATGCAGGATTTGGGTATCTTTCCTGACCTAATAATGTTGTTCTACATTTCTAAGGTATCTGGTTTTGATTAATACAGTACAATCTGAGTCCCTTTGCTTGACTTCCAGAGAATGGACTTCAATGGAGAATCAACTGAAACATGTGAAACTCAGTTTCTTTCTTATTTTCTCAGCCTCCTAATTTTTTAGGCCTTTGTATCTAAAAGTTTGGCTTTCTCGTTTTTGAGCATTTGTTTGGTTCATATGCCACATTGACAGATATTGTAGTAAATAAGATAACAAGCATACTTCACTTCCTAAAAAGTCAATCCCACATAAAAACAAAAATTGAGGGAAAAAAACTAGGCTTGCAGCCTCAATTGGTTACCTTGATACAAATTTCAACAAAAGTATTCCATTAAAATATTACTTAGCTTGTTAATTTTGTTTCCAGTGAGGTGCATTCCTTGAAAGACTAAAATGGCATATTTAATAATCTTTTCATGTAATGAACTTGAAAGGATTTGTTTAAAACTGCTCAGTTGCATAATGAATTAGTAATCACAGAATCAAGAAAAAATAAAAAATTTAACATATGAGTATTTTTGTATTTGTTTTAAAGTTGTTCTGTCTACTCAACGAACATGGTGAGAAGCCTGTTTTCCAACAATCAAGCAAGGCAGTCATCAGAGATGGCCTGATATGAGCCCACATTCTTTAAGGAAGACAGGCTTAGTAAGTAAATGAAAATGTAAAATGCACAAAGTTCTTCAAGTTAACTTGCAGTGTGCTACTGGGGACATAAACAAGGAGTTTAACTGACAAATCGGAAGAGAGCTAGACTCAGATAAGATGATAAGGAAGGTTTTCATCTGAAAGATGACATGAAAAACAAAACTGACACATAAAAAGGGGTGAGGCATACAACACCCTGTGTTGACAGGAGCACTTCAACCAAGAAAAACCTAGGGACGTGGAGTAATGTGAACAAGGACTGAGGGTGGCATGAGATAATCTGAGAAAACCAAGCCAGGTTTCACTGATGGAGTAGGGGTCTTGCATTGTATTAATACAATAGCCACAGAGACATAGAGGAGAATTTCTAAATAGAGGAATTGCATTGACATTTTTTGTTTTAAAAGATAATACTTGCTATTTTACATAGAAAGTGGGTTAGGTAGGAGATACAACAGAAACTACAAAGGAAGAGCAAATCAAGGGAATAGTTCTAACATCTGGGAATCAGGTTATGCTATAGTTAGAGTGAATTAATCAAGATGTGCTTTTTCAGAAATTTATTCTGTCTTCACAGCAGAGTTTATGTGTGTAGAGTCATGTTTGGGTCTCAAGATTCTCAAACACACCTGATATCTAAGTCTTCTATTCCTTAAACAACATAAACCATGCATAGCCTTCAGTTAAGAGAGTGCTATCCCATAGCCAGAGAATCAACACCTATCAGGTTCCATCTGATGAAATTGAAATTTCATAGTGACAATTTAATATACACTTTCTAGCTCTGTTACAAATTGCCACCCTGTACAGCAGCACGTGTTCTGTTGATCACTTCCATTACCACACTACCCCTTTTCCTTCATAAACTCTGTGGCCTCAACAGCCTTTCCTGATCTCCTCAATTTACATACTCTTTGTTACTTCACTAATATACACTGAAATCTATCATTGCCATACATGTTCATAACTTTTGATTCTATTGTTTTTTAGTTCAGACTTCACTGCTCTACTAAAATTCCCCAACTCATTGTGCCCTACGATTCAACTGAAGTCACTTTCACCATCTTCCACTCTGTTCCCAATACACAAAGTGAGTCACTTTTTCATTCTCTATCTACATGAGTTGTGCCACAAGCTGCCCTGTCACCGACCTAGGAAATTTAGTTTTTTCAACTTTCTTTTCCCACAGTCACTAAGACAGTTGGGTAAGTCAATTTCTGTACCGTTTTCTATTGCCATTGCTTTCCTCCAGATCTTCAGCACTTAAGAAGTGAATTACACCAGAAGCCTAAGTGGCCCCAACAATATGTCACCCTTTCACACTCTAGCTGGAGTGATCTTTTCCAAACTTCTTTCTGGTCATGTGACTCTTTTCCTGAAAAGTGACTACCCATCAATTTTACATGAATTCTCATGTCTTTGACCAAACCCTTCAGGATCTGGCACCACATCTTCTTTAATCCTAAATCCTACAGAACACCACCCTCCATTAGCTACTGATAATTCTCCTTAAGTGCTATGCACTCTCCCTTCCTTGCTTCTTGCCCTTCTGTTCTTCCTCTTAGAATGCACTCTCATGGTCCATTTATCTAATTAAACATACCCAGTCTTCCCTGATGCCCCCAAATCTCTTGGTTCCTTTTTCTTTGTGTTCCTGTGACAACTCATCTTTCTCAAAGGTATGTGTGTGTATATATATATATATATATATATATATATATACACAAATGACTACACACCCTAGTTTACACCCTGTTCTTTCTCAATCTGAAACTCATTTCCTGAGCATTTCTTCTTTTGTGCCTTGAATTCCTTGAGACTGTGGTATGTTATTGGCCAAGAAGGCACCAAAACTTAATATCATATCCAGCATCTAGACTTAGAAATGTATCATTAAGGCATATGACATCAGAGGTGAGGCTCTTGGCAAGGGAGGATAGGGAGTAAGGAGCACAGTGGGGAGCACGGAGGAGGCCCAGTAGATGGTGGTGGAGAATTATGGGTGTTTCAGTGAGTGTGGAGTAGTGTGGTCACATACATCCCAGGAGGTGCGAACCTACAGCCCTAAATTGTACACAGCATTTTAAAGTGTTATCTCAATTAAAAAACCAAGCTACCAGAAAAAAGAAATAGGTCATTGAGTGAATCAATGAATGAGTGAATGAACAACTATAGAGATAAGTTCACTCAAGATACTGGGTTCATTCAATTGCTATCAATTGAAAAGCATTGTTAAGGCTTTTGCAAAACTGTAGGAAAGACCTTTTGTGGGAGCCCATCTCAGAGATGAGAAACTTGTAATCTAAATCTTTGCAAGTTAAGCTCTCTGCCCCCCGCAGGAGAAGCAATCTGGGAGCTGACCAGAATCTTCTGGGGACCCCCTAGGGGGCATAGCTCTCCGGACCCCAAGTGTGGGAGTGCTAAAGTCATGAACTGCATCTTTATTAAGAAAATATAGGAGCCCCGCCGTCAGATTCTATATTTCAATTAGATTCTCTGTGGAGAGTCACTGAGATACTAGAATGAGCCCGAGGCAGGGAAAACTGGGAGAACCAGATAAGCTTTACAACCAAGGAATAACCTTGGGTGACTTAAAACCAACTTTGATTATCCTGATTCACTAAAAATGATTGCTTAGGAATGTTTAGTAGTATATAATAATAATCTATTTTCTGTTAAGATATTGATTTCTGTCTTTCGTGATATGGTCCTCACGCGCTCAATGATAATTGCACTCACGCGGTCATTTATGCCTCTCAATGAGATAATGCACCCACTACTCACAAGGCGCCCCTCCTGATAGAATGTTAAAATAGCTCATTTAAACAATATAAAAAGTGGCTTGCAAACCTACAATAAAGCCAGCAGATTCCTCACTCACTGAATTCGTGTCTGTGATCATTCGCCTGCCTGAGTTTCTCTTGTCTGCCTAAAGCCCACACTCAGAGGTCTTTCTTGCTCAGCCGGACCGCAACCTTTCAATGGGGTTTTCTCAAAGATATATGTGCTAAATTATTGGTTAAAATTAGTTCAAAAATAACAATTTTCTCTCCAGACAAATGTGACAACTGTTTTTAGCCAGAACATAAAACTATGTAATTCAATGTTTCTTTTTTTTTTTCCCTAAACTGGTACAGAATTTAGAGACAAATTTAGAGTTCAATAGAAGTAATTAGACCACCTCATATCCTGGTAATTTCAATCCCCTCATTCTCATGTTCTCATCTGTGATTATTTTTATCCTAAATGCTTCTCCTGTGCATGGTTTTTTTCTAAATTCTATTATAAATGATTACAATATTTGTAAGTAGGTGAAGGATGATTACAAAACCTAGTCCTTACTATGATTCAATGTAGCAATCCCACATCTGGGAATTTACCCAAAGTATAAAAAAAAAACAAAAAAAACCACTAATTCAAAAGGACATGGATGTTTATTGCAGCACTTTTCACAATAGCCAGGATATGGAAACAACCCAAATGCCTCAAAACAGAAGAATGGGTCAGAAAGTTGTGGTGTATGTACACAATGGAATATTATTCATCAATCAAAACAAGACAAACATGTTATTCACAGCAACATGGATGGAGCTAGAAGGAATCATGTTAGTGGAAATAAACCAAAAATAAAAATACTGGATGGTCTTACTTATATGAGGGATACAAATGGACAAGAAAAAATTAAAGCTGTCAACAGAACTGAAGCAAAGAGCAAAAGAGGGGTAGGAAGGTAAAATGGGGGGAGGGATAGACATAAGAAATTAAGATGGTTCACGGGTGATAAGGTGGTGGGAGAACCTCAGGGTAGACAATGATGCAATACATATGTGTGTGTGCAATCAATTAAAAAAAAAACTTTTAAAAAAAGCCTAGTCCTTGAAAATACTTCCTTCTTCCACCTTAAGTCATTAGATGCCACATGAAAGGAAGAGATCAGCTCCTCCAGATTTCAAATTTGCAGCAACCTATCAGAATCCCAGTGGTTTTTGGTTGTTATTTTTTTTCCTGTCAGTCTGTTTCTGCAGCAATGTGTGTCAATTCAAAGGTCCCACTCACATAAAACTGATTGAATATTATAGCTGCTATTTTTTATCTGCAATAATAAAGTTCCACTCATGCTTGGGATGTGATCACATTTTTATTAATTATAACCTGTGGACCATAGCCATAAGTTTCATTTCATGCCGTGTAGTATTTTAAGTGCTAGCTGCTAAAGCTGGTGGATAAATTTAGCAGACAATAACAAATCTAGTTCGAGAGCAGTGGCTGCTGACCCTGACTGCAAGCTAGGATTTCTCAGCAATATCTTTAGAAAAACGTATGCCAGACCCTCAATTAAAACAGAATTTCTGAGGTGGCAGCATGGTCCAGGGATCATTTTTCTCAAGTACACCAAGAGATTCTAAAAAGGTTTGGAAGTCTGAATAAGAGTATGAAAGAGCACCAAGAGATTCTAAAAAGGTTTGGAAGTCTGAACAAGAGTATGAAAGAGAGATCAGAGTTGGAGAAAAAGATTCATCATCCCTCCCTTGATAAAGGATTACCTATCAGCTTCTTAAAAGTGGAAATAATCCTCCCCTTTAAAAATCAAACTGTATATTTACCCCATTAAAATGGAACTGGTTATAAAACCCTGAATTAAAAAGGGAAACTGGAGGTAATTAATCATGTTTAAAGGATTTTCTGTCTTTATAAAAGATTAAATGAAGCATTTCTTCAAGTACCAGGTAGCGATTTAATTGATTTGTAGACTTATCTCAGTTATTAATTACACTTCTGACCTTTGCAAAGTCACTGGAGTCTCTCTAGACCTCACCTGCTAATGTGTAAACTGAGACAATGGATTAAAAAAGCCCATTTCCAGCTCATGGAGTTTCAGAGAAGTGTCCCAGCCTTACCAGGAGGAAAGCTACTAAGGACACAGACCTTAGAGCCAGGTTTTCTTCACTGGAACCCCAGCTCCAGCGATTATATGACCTTGGGTGGGTTAATTAACCTCTTATGGCTCAGTTTCATTGACTACCAATGGCATTAATAAAACTACTGATATTATAGAATTGTGAGATTAAATGAGAAAGTGCAGAAAAGCATTTTGAGCAGTTCTGGGCACATAGCTTATGCTATTAAAGTGGTGATTATCATCATTCCTATTACTAATATTACTCTCCTCAAAAACTCAGAACCCTATAATGCTAATGGGTGGGAGCCTCAAAGTGGGGGACAAATCAGATAGTATCTCAAAAGCATGTTCCCAGTTAACTTTGACTGTGGGGAAACAGTTCTCTGTAATCACCTCCTGGGGAGAGTTGGGTTTCATGTTGGTTGTATCCCTTCAAACTCCAACAATCATCTTGACTCATGAGCCAAATCCAGCCCCATATGTGTTTCTGGAAATAAAGTTTTCATGGAACACAGAGTTGAATTGCTGCAATAGGAACCATATAGCCCAGAAAGCTTAAAACTTATACTGCCCAGCCCCTCTCAGGGAAGGTTTGCTGATTCCTGTCTTAGATATGTGAAGATTTGAGAAGTCTGTCTCATAATAAACTTGTCATCAAGGCAACGGAATTCTATGTATGGGCATTTCTATCCCATCTGGTCAACCAACTGGAAGGAGAAAGAGTTGTGAGTGTGGAAGGCAAAGAGAGTGGCCATAAGGGTAGCCGGCTCTGAATGATATGGCTGGAAGGATAGACACGTGTATCTACAAAGGAGAGGGGCTGATGGGAAAGAAACAGAAGATTACTGGGAATACAGAAGGCAACCTGAAGGCCTGGCCCCCAGTGAAAGTGCTGATGTAGATTTAGGGAACGTACTTCTCACATCACTTCCCCAAAAGTCTACACAGCCTCCCAGAAATACTGTATTTCCCTTCCAATGACTACTATGAATCAGGTAGAATTTTGGGAAATTTTTGTTATGCTGGTTGGTTCTTATAAGACAGATATTATCAACCTGATTTTATAGGTCAATAAATAGTATATTTTAAGCAACCTCCCCATATTTAATTAATGGTTGATTTTATAGTCACATCTAGTTTTATTGGTCTCAGATTTTGATTATACCTCAACTGAGGTTTCCCAGTTCTGGAACTTTTCATAAATGCAGAGAAATATAACAGAAAATCTGATGACATGTGCATAAGATTTTTTATACAGGGTGCTAAACAATTCTTTATCATGGAGCTAAGCTTTACTATTTCTATCTACACTAATAATCCATTGTTTTTCACAAGTCTATCTCTTGGGGAGGGGCTAAAAGGAATTGGGAGGGGGAGAAAGGCAAGGTGACTTAAGGAAATGTCTGGTTCCTGCAGAGATAGCAATCCTGATGAAATTTATCTTATCAAAAAAGATAAAGAAGGAGATTCATTCAACAGGAATAGAAACACAGGAAGCTACTAAAGAATAGATAAATGCATTGTTTCAAATGGCAGCTGCAAACCTTATCTCTTACAGTCCATTGCTACAAAAACTAGTCAGCTTTTCTTAGTCAAATATGAATTAGAAGAAATGTTATTTAGTGTTTAGAAAATACACCTAATTTGCCACCAAAGCTATATGATTTGTCCTGAAGGAAGGAATTCCACATCAGCTTTTTTAAATGATGGTGATTAAGTAAATGACAATATACTTCCAGTGTTCTTTTCTTTTCATTATTTGTGGTACCCTGATGGAAGGTAATTATGCTCTGGTGAATTTTCCTCTTAGATGTAATTTGGACCACTTATCTGAGATTCTCAGAAGGGAGCTGACTTGACAAGTACAAGAGAACACCTGTTTCTATGGATGGAAAGGATGCTTTTCTGAAAGCATTTTCCTCTGCTTAGCAATGCATAGCATTTCTGCAACCAAAATTGTGGGTGATGTATTAATGAGCTACCTTCCCTGTCCAACAAGCAGAATCAGGAACTAAGCAGTGTGCTCTTCTATATTTACATAAGGAAGGATATAATAATGTTCACATATATAAATAATCATAAGAGAAGAGAAAGCTCGGCCATAACTGAGATCTCAGAGTCCACCCCAGTGACTAGCATCGCTGTAACAAGACTGCCCCTCAGTGACTTAGATGCTTAAAAAAAAGAACTCATAGTTTAGGATCTGTAAATTTTTTTAAATTTTTATTAATCATTGTTGATTACATATTTATGAATGTATGTGTATATACATATGTCTGTATGTATGTGTGTATACATACATAATTACATCATTGTATTCCCCAGGGTTCTTCTTCCACCTTATCACCTGTGAAGCTTCATCTTGATCTTCCTGTGCTCCTTCCTTCCCTGACTTCTCCCTCCCCTACCCCAGCTGCTTGCCCCAGTTTTGTTGTTAGCTTATTTTGACCTTTTTTTTTGGCTTTTGTTTGTTATTCCTATATCCATTTATAGGTGAGACCATATGGTTTCTGTCTTATTCTTTCTGATTTCTGCTAATATGAATCCCTTTAGGTATATCCATGTTATTAGAAGTACATCATATTTGTCAGTTTTATTTTTTTTTATTTATATATATTTCACATCGTTTCAGTCCCTGGGGGTCACCCACCACCTCCCCTTCCCACCCGCTCCAGCTGGTCCCCATTCTCCCCTTGTGCAGTTTCATTTGGTTGACCATATATTAGTGAAACCATTTAGTTTCTGTCCCTTTCTGTCTGGCTCGTTTCTGCTAGAATGATTTCTTCTAGGTACATCCAGGTTTCCATAAATTCATCAAATTTGTCATTTTTAATTGCTGAGTAATATTCCATTGTGTATATGTACCACATTTTTTCATCCAGTCATCTGTTTTGGGGCATTTAGGTTGCTTCCATGTCCTTGCTATTATAAATTGTGCTGATATTTGTCAGTTTTAATTGCAGAATAATATTCCACTGTGTAAATATACTACATCTTTTTCAACCATTCATAGGATCTGTTATTTTACAATGTGGGCTATAGAAATCTGAAGAAAGTGCTGGTATATG